>ML786761.1:294155-320119 GCA_009831015.1 Picea engelmannii | reverse complement strand
CCTTTCTACATGGGACTTTGGTTCTTCAGTCTTCTTCAGCATTACGGTCCACAATTATCCATGGGACCCTGGTATATGGTTGTACATCAAGTGTTGAGGACAACGCTTTCATAAGGGGGATGGAATGTAAGGTAGCTAGAGAGATGGTGGGGGGGCCTAGAGGGCCCATAGTGATAATAATGGAGGTCATTCAATGTAAGGTGGACTAGGTCCACTATATTATTAAATAAGACCCACTATGGTAGTTAGATATAATAAATAAGTAATTAGATATAATAAATGTAAGAGGACTTCTTAGAAGGTTCTACTTCTAGAAGATTCCTCCTCTAGAATGTTCTTAGGTGATGGTAGAACTATATAAAGGGGTTCAAGCAATGTAATGAGACATGAAAAGAAGTATTGTATTTGGAGCGGTAGCTCAATAGGAGGAGGCCCCCTCGAAGAGGCAAGTGAACAGGAGAGGATCCCTTCCATAATAAGATCCATTGTATGGTGTTGCCATACCTCAAGGGTTTTGATATAATAAAGTTGTGTTTTTCTATATTGTTATTCTATATTGTTATTCTATATCTGTTGTGGTGCTTTTGTATTCAGTATTGGGTTCTTAATAGACCCTAAGGATGCAGAGGGATCGATGGAACCCCTTGGACTCTGGATCGAGTCGGGGAGTGGACTATTGGGGTTTAATTGTTGTATATATGAAATTTGTGCATCTGATTAGATGATATGATTATGGATATATTTATGACATGATTCATTGTTGATGCAGGCTGACGATAGCTTGCCGACTAGACTCACATGTGGAGTAGAGGGGTCACGAATGACTACCAGAGACGTTGAGGGAGAGTTGTGGATAACAACCCTGCCACAACCTACTAGCACTCATGTCATGGCTCGAACTGTAGGTTAACAAATACCTAGTTCGAAAATACCCACGATGTCGTGAGGGACGACCGTGACAATCGCTCACGATGATTCTAAAGGGCGCGCAATAAGGCAGGGGCCTTATTCCTTAGAGGCCCTTAGTCTCCCACAAGATCACCTGGCAAAGTATTGACTCCAGGGGTTTTTGATATCTACCAAGTCAGTCAAGAGGTGAGTGACACCCTTGGAGCACAGAGTGCGTCCTGAAGGGCACGTCGCGCAAGAAAAATGAAAAGAGATGAGTGGCACCCTTGGAGCACGTAGTGCGTCCTGAAAGGCACGTCGTGCAAGGGAAATAGGATGGGGCGAGTGGCACCCTTGGAGCACCTAGTGCGTCCGGAAGGGCACGTCGCATTGCTAATTAATAAATGAATGAACCTAGATGGACTTAGAACGAATAATGTGATGAATCTTTTTTTTTTAAGCATTTTCCCTAATAAAATGTCACCCTGCCCAAGAAAATAATGTCTAGGTCTAAGTGATACTTGTGATAAACAATATTTATATTTTTACAAAAATAATAATTAAATAATAATGATAATCATCATTCATCTTGTGACAAGAAGAGGGTAAGCAATTAAATTGATTTATAAAAAACTTTTGGGATAAAATTTAAAAAGGGGAAATAATTGTTTTGTTATATTATGCTAATTAAAAAAAATTATTAATTAAAAAGAAAAAGGGAAAAAGGGTAAGTTTCCGCACATGCATTTTTGAGTTTTAATTAAAAAGGGAAAGAGGGAAATTTAAAAGATATAGGAAACTAGGAAAAAGTGGGAAACATAAAAAGAAAGGGGAAACATAAGGAAAAAACAGAAAGTCTAACTTAGTAAGGTATCTAGCATTTAAGAACTTTCTAAATTAAACTCAACTAGTAAATTAGTAAGGGGAAAAGTCATTAAAACATGTAAGAGAATATGGGGACACCTAGGAGCGATTCTAGGAATGATTTTAGGTGGGTGAGGGAAATAGGGGTAATTAATTAATTAAGGAAATTAATTTATGGTGCAGTGAAGGGGATGGGTGACACATGTATGGGGAGGATTATTATGAGTTAAACTATTGAACAATAAATTAAAAGGGATTTTGGGAAAGTGATTGACATAGAAAATCTATATAAGGGAGGGAGGAGGAGGATGATGGATCTCTTCTGTTATGTGTAACATTACACTGCCAAATTTTAGACTTGACTGACTTAGCTTGTGGGAGTTGGGATACCCAGCTCAGTGAGGAGTGGTAGCTTGGCCTTGCGAGGTGAGATGGGAGCTAGTTGATCTCTGTTTTAGTGTGTGTGGCCCCTTTGCGGCTCAAGGGGCTAAGGGGGAAGAAGAGTACCCCTAGTGTTGGCTAGGAGGTACCGGTGAAGTCTCATTGGTCGGAAAGAGAGAGCTACACGGAGTGATCAGGACAACAACTCAGAGCGAGTGACTTGGTCTATGGTACGCTTCCTTTATTTCTGCATGGTAGATTATTAATATACTTTATGCTCTTAGTCTGTATGTTTAATTGGGTAAAGAAAATGATTGAATTAGCATTTTTTATGATTGATTTTCCCCATAGCCTTAAGCTCGTTATTGATTAATTATCTTGGCTTTCGATCCCTACATGTCTTGACCGTCCTATGGTTTTATTGATTTGTGATAATTTGTGGTTTATATATTTTTTTTCCTTCGTCCCTAACTCATTAGTCCAATCCTAAGAAGTCGGCAAGGAGCCTGATCTATGGTCGTCACTCCGGTGTTGATAGACCTATGGATCTAAACGCCCTTCTTTTATGTGCGTGGATGAGGAGCGAAGGATGTTTCTGCCCAACCGCCTAACCCTATGATCATTCCTAGATGAGTGAGCCTTGCGCCTTGCTGTGTCGATTACCTCTGATGTGGTTTTTGTTTCTTCCTACAGCAAACCACTTATTAGCTTCTACGTTCAATCTCTGTATTTTAATGAAAATATCTCTGCGATTTTAAATAAATGTCGTCGACAATTTTAATGCTTTTCTAGGCAAATTTTTGTGTGGTTGTTATACTTTTGGTCAGCCTTTACCGTGCAAAATTTCACCTTTCGTTTTCACACCTATGGACAATAATTTTACACTGGCACCTTACTTGACTCGATTGACAATTTTCAAGGTATTTTGACTATGTGTTTATTTTTCTCCGCTGCTAGCAGACCGAATTCCCACAATTTTCGAGCTCCCTCCTTACAAATTCCTTTCCCCAAAACAACTCTGTGTATGGCGTTTAAATTCTCCCCATTCTTTATCTCCCTCCTGGCGATTTTTTTTGTTGATATACCTGGGCATATGGCATCTAAATTTCTCCCTTACTCCTCCATGAGACTTGCTACACCCAACCATTCATACTATTACTTCCAAGTTCCTTCCCCCTTATCTCTGCATGGGTGGCATCCTCCAGCTCGACACAGATCCTTTTTCTTATTATTTTAAGTTTCAATTCTATTGTATTTTGATGTCTTTACCTCCTTATACAGATGTTTCTTTTGTTTTTAGTAAATGCCATGTTTGTTTTCATACCCCCTCGAGTGTAAATATTTTGGCCCCAGGAATCGACATGGACATTTTATTAATCTTAATTATGAATTGTATACCAAAAATGCTTATTGCAACTCCAATTATGAAATTTACGTGTCGTGTGTAATCCTCCTGGAACATAGTGTTTCGAATTGAAGTATGCATTATACCATCCTTTAATTAATACGCCTTGTGCATACTCTCGACCCATGAGTCCTCCTCCCTGTTCATGGTTTGGCGTAAGATTTTTGGTGTGTTGTGCATTGTTGTGGTGTCAGATTGTTGTTGCAACTTGGCTTAGTAATTCTCGGCTCTTGGTTATTTTCCTAGAGGTATGGGCTCAATGGCGTTCGGATAAATCTCGATAACCTTTCAAACTGCTACATCTGCAATTCCTCCTGGGTGAGTAAATCCTTTCCCTTAACCTTTATGAGCCTTGTTGTCACCCATCCTTTTCGAACTGACAACTCTGCATTTTTAGCGCCCTTTTCTCCTGGTTTAAGAATCGTTTTTATATCCCCGCCACTGTACCGGCTACGAATTACCAACCTCCACTCTCATCATAATTCTCCCTTCCCCATGCATTAACACTTGCGGTTGTTATCATTGGTAAACCCTTTTTAGGGGCGTGTTGTTCTTTATTATTTTCTCTCATTAGTTTTCACTTTTACATTAATGGCAGGATGAGGTTTAATCATTTACCTTACTTAAGTTTTATTAAATAACCTACCTTGGATTTGTACACCAACGTCTCGAGGGTCTTTTTCTAGTTGAATTTTCAAAATAAGTACTCAGGCTAATCCTTTGGTATAGCCTTTTTCAGAAATTAATTTATTGTCGTTGACTATGTAAATATTTTAGAGGTTGTTGAAATGAATTAAATTAGTCCTTACCATAACAATATGTTAATGTCATTGGATTACTGTGAATTTAGTTCCTTTAAAGGAGACCTTCAACTTTATCCTTAAATATCATGGTAAACATAGGTTGTTTAGGTTAAAGGTGGGAATAAATTTAAGGGTATTGTCTTGCACCTTGTGAACTTAATTGATGTCTCTTGCGTCTTAAGTCGTTGATGTGCAATTGATGGAAATTTGAGTAGAACACTCGCACACAATTCTTTCGTGTGTAAAACTAGTCAAGGAGTTAGACATCCTTGCGCGCACTGAATTATATTGTTGTATGGGTTCCTTATGATCAAATCAATGGAACCCTTGATCGTTAAGTGGATTATGTTAATATGGAAAATGGATCAGGTGCGTACCTTGAAAATGATGTTGATTATTGTGAATTCGATGATTGATTTAATCGCACACCTTGAAGTTAAGTAGATATTTTGCGCTTTAAAAAGAAAAGAAAAAAGTTGACCTATTGTACGTTGCTTGGTTGTCATAATGTGGGGCTGTTTCAATACGTACCATGTTGAGACAATAAAAATCCTGATAAAAATAATGTGTGATAAAACCTTGTCAAAGTGCCTCGCAAATCAACACCGATATGGATGGATTTATATGGATGTTTGAGAGAGGAAAAACATCCTTGGAGGATTGTACAAAAAGTTCCTTTCACATCAACGGTGAGGTAGATGGATTTATATGGATTTTTGAGAGAGGAATAACATCCTTGGAAGATTGCATGCTTAAGAAAATTTGCTATGTGAAAAATCACTATTAAAATATGATGAGAAGTTGTCAAAGTGTAGCATCGCACTTTTGCGCACACTGAGCGAACTTATTCTTTGATGACACTTGTGTGCAAGTGATCCAGGTCATTATACTATTGGTTGTTTTGATTATGATTATGAGATATTGTGGATTTGATGATATGTTATTCTGTTGTATTTACATAGATAGGTGTTATTGACTGGGTTCTCCTTAGTGTGCAAGACTCTGGACGATGAGGATGTCGAGGCATCGATGAAACCCCTTGGACTCTGGATCGGGTTAGGGAGTGGATTGTTAGGGTTTGAATGTTGTTGATGTGACATATGCATATATGATTAGATGTTATGATGTTGATTGCTATTACTGACATGATTCGTTGATGGATGCAGGATGACGATATCTTGCCGACCAGACTCACATTTGGAGTAGAGGGGTCACGCATGACAACCAAAGACATTGAGGGAGAGGTGTGGCAACAACCCTGCCACAACCTTCTAGCACTCTCGCTGTGGCTTGAATTGTAGGTTAATGATTACCTAGTTCTAGAAGACCCATGATACCGTGAGAGAAGACTGTGAAAGTAGCTCACGATGATTTTAAGGGGCGTGCAATAAGGCAAGGTCCTTATTCCTTCGAGGCCCTTAGTCTCCCACAAGATCAGCTGACAGAGTATTGACTCCAGGGATTTGACTTCTACCAAATTTAGTCAAGAGGCAAGTGGCACCCTTAGAGCATGTAGTGCATCCTTAAGGGCATGTCGAACAAATAAAATAGAAAGAGATGAGTGGGACCCTTGGAGAACGTAGTGCATCCTGAAGTAAACATCGTGATTTTAACTGGTAAATTAATAAACCTAGTGCCTAGAAAACTATGCCTCCTTAGGACCTGGTTGACCTTAAAATAAATGAAGTGATGAGTAAGTTTAATAAAAAAATTCCCTTAAGAACTCTCACCAAGACTAGTGAATTTAAAACCTAGATCTAAGTAGAACCTCTAAAGAAAAATAATTAGACATATAACAAGAAGGGGGTAAAGAAATTCAAACTTTAATTATTAAAGTAAAAAAATTATATTGGAGGATTAAATTTATTAAAAGGGTAAATGGTTGTTTTTCTACACTTGCTAAATCTGATTTTTAGTTAAAAAGAAAAGGGGGAAACTTAAAGAAAAGGGGAAACTTAAGGAAAAAGAGAAATGTCTAACTTAGTATGGAATATAGCATTTGTAACTTTCTATTTATGAACTCAACTAGGAATTAAATAAGGCGTAAGTCATTTAAGAATTATAAGGGAATAATGGGACACCGAGGAGCTTTTTTAGGAACGCTTGTAGGTGGGTGAGGGAAATAGGAAAATTTAATGAATTATTAAATTTATTTTTTGGTGCAACTAGGGGATCGGGCGACGTGTACAAGGGAGGTTTTTCCTAATTAAATAAATGAGAAAGGAATCTAATGAGGGTTTGAGAAACTAATGACTAATAAACTCTATAAAAAGGATGGTGGAGGAGGAGTATGGATCACATCTGGTTTGCATAACATTATCTTGTTAAAATTTCGTCTTGACTGAACTTTGTCTTGTGAGAGTTGGGATACCCAGCTCGGGTAATGAGTGGTAGCTCGACCTTGTGAGGCGAGATGGGTGCTATATTCTCTGGTATCATGTGCGTGGACTCTTTGCGGCTTGGGGGGATCAAGGGGAAGAAGAGTACCCCTAGTGTTAGTTGGGAGGTACCGGTGAGGTCACATTGGTTGGTAAGCAGGAGCTATATGGAGCACGCGCGGGACAACGACTTAAGAACATTCTCATTTGGCTATGGTACGCATGTGTATATTTGTATTGATTGGTAGTTAAATTCCCTTTATATGCATTTCTCTAACGTTGAAGCACATGTGCATCACCGTGTTAAAAATTTAGTTAATTTTATGTCCTGGCCATTTACGCTTGTGAAATTTAGTTGATGGGTAGTTAAGTTATGTTCCTGTGCCTTCAGTTAAGGCACTTCTATTGTGTTAAAGTTTATGTTTTATTTAGCGTAATAATATCCAGAGAATTCATTTTTTCTTCTTTCAGTGAATTTGTCTTGATGAGCCAGTGTTTTATGATATGAGAAATTCAAAGTTATCCCAGCCTTATGCTCACTGTACCTTTGATTTGATTTCCAATGGAGAACCCAAACTCTGAATGTAAATGACTTATCTGTGTTTTTTTTATTTTTTTGTTTTTAATACAAGGAGAAATTGTGTTTTTATCTCCTATTCCTTATCCTTTAAGTTATTAGTCCATGTTTGAGTAGTCGGCCAGGCGCCAAATCGACTGTCCTTCACTCCGGTGTTAAAGATTTATATTCAAGTGCCCTTATTTCCTGTGCATGGATAATAATTGTAGGATCATTTCTCTGCCCAATAAGAAATTCTCTCCTGGGCATTTATTCCCTCCTTATCCTCTGTGATTATTGTGATTTTTCTCTGCAAACTCGTGCTTCCACACAATGATTTTTGTAAGGTCTCTCCAGTTCACCAATGCTCGATTCTCTGCATTTGATTTTTTGCATTTGATTTTTTGCGTTTGATTTTTATAGTTGTATTGATTCTCTGCATATTGTTTCTCTCTGATTTTATTCTAAACAATATATGTTTTCTATCCTTAAAGGTTCCTGCATTTTGTCGAGATTCCTGGCTTTATCTAAGCCAAGTTTTGATATCCCTTTCAATTACAAATGTATTTTATGACCAAGAACCGAGACCCCATTACTCTTGATTAATCTCGACGATATTTTATTCATGTAGCGAGTAAGTTGGTCAAGTAACACCCCCGTTGTAGGATGGTTGTGCGTGTTAAGCTGGACCTTGCTCCAATTAAAGTCTCAGTTCCCCTCAAAGTCCTTCCCCAAAATCAATTCTGTTGTGACCACTGCGTTTTTATTGTGCAGGAGTATTGCCTCTTTATTATTGGGTTATTTTTTTAATCACTGCGTGAGTGCTACGTTTTAATACTATATTATTGGTGTTGTGTGATTACAACATTTTTAGTTATTTCACTGTGAGGAGAGATATGGAGAGCGCAGATCTAGGGATTATCTTCTCTCTCTGTCAACCTTATGGCATAAATCATTTTAATGACATCGTTGTGTAAGG
Source organism: Picea engelmannii (assembly GCA_009831015.1). Taxonomy (NCBI): domain Eukaryota; kingdom Viridiplantae; phylum Streptophyta; class Pinopsida; order Pinales; family Pinaceae; genus Picea; species Picea engelmannii. The sequence goes on along the minus strand of ML786761.1, from coordinate 311,865 downwards.
GCTGCAGTTAAGGGCAACGACCGTAATCTAGGCGACCGTAATATTGGCAGTTATTTGTTTCCTGTTTTATTTCGTTTATTGGTGTCTGGAGTCCAAGGCCCGAGAACAACGTGTGGCAGTTGGCTTGATAAGAAATGTAATGTCCACTTGAGAGATGTGGTCTGAGATCAAGGAAGTAATAGGTAAAGAAGCAACTCCAAGAAAATGAATACGTGCGCAAAACATTCGTGACAGATGTGATTGTTTTTCCTTTGTAGTGATACTTATATCATCTCATGGTTCTTTTTCTTATTTTTTTAAACTTAATTTTCTTCTTATGTTTCATTGTCATTAAAATTACTCAATACTTAAAATATGTTACTCATTTTTTTTCCACATGAAAAATACTCTATATATTCAAAAGGATATATAAATATACATTGTCGGTCTCCGTCAAAGAGAGCCTCAAAGATAGACATAGCTGGAGAAAAAAAACATGACAAATCCGGCAGGAATCAAAGTCACCAATATGGCAATGCCAGATCCACAACTCCACGAGGGAAACAACCTTCTGGTCAATAGATAGGCATCAAGAGTCAGCTCAAAGAAGCATCAGTCACAACTTAATATTGATGGTGGGCCCTGCGTTACCATCTTCCCATTTGGTGAAGCAAAAATGGCCCGAGGGCAAATTCAAAGCTAATTTGGAGAGAGAATCGGCCTCACAGTTGTCCTCTCTAAAGATGTGTGAGACGTAAAGATTCCTGAAACAGAGAGATGTCTCCTTGGTTCTTTCTTTCCATCCAACAAGAGCCGCCACCTTGAAATCCTCTTTGCCCTGCAGCCAGTCAACTATGATCTTGGAATCGCCTAGGAGAAGAAACTCGTCGATCTGTAGTCGTCTTGCCAGATTGAGGGACGTCCAAGCCCCCAACAGTTCATCCTTCATGTTTGATCCCACACCATAGTTTATAGTCCAGCGATAGCAAGTATGAATTTTTAGCATAATTTTCCCTCCCGCACCACAGAGAGAATCGTTCTGTTGAGAGGCACCATCAAACCAGGCGACCACCTTTTCAGTTGGATAATCAAAACGGTGCCGATGCTTTGGAATTGTAGGTGGATGGGTCTGTTGTATATCTACCTTTTGTAAGATGGAATTAGCCACAAAAAACGCAGATGGAGGCTTCCCGTCAAAGAGAGCAGAGTTCCTACACTTCTAGACCTACCATAGGAGATCCACAAAAATATGTTACTCATTACATTATGATATTTTTACTATTAAATTTTAAAGTTTTAATTACTTGACATAATATTATTTAGTATTAAAAAGTATAATCACTTCAAATTAAATATTTTCTTTTAAGTTATAGTTCTCAACAGATCCACAGTAAAACATATTATCATAGATTCCAATAAATCAATTCAACTTGATTTCCAAGAAAAATTCCCATACATTGTTCCCAGAATCCAACCACATATTGACTTTAGATATTAGAAAAGTGATTTTTTCCACCTTTAGACAATTACACCCCTTATATAGTAATACATCCCTATGCTCTTGTATTGGGAAGGGAAATGGGTTAAGGTTGTTATGATTTTCCCTTTTTATCAATGAAAGGTTTTCTCTCATTTCGCCTTCATAAAAATATGACTATTACCTTAATTAGTCCAAGAATTTGGACCCTCTTATTATTGATGCAAAAGGTTGTTTCAATTTTTTTTATTTTTTTTTTAATGAGAAATTAAAATATATATTTGGAAAAATTTAATTTGACAATTAATATCATTTAATTGTTAATATGAATAAGAAGTATTGGTAAAGGAGTTGGTTTTTTGTTTTAAACTTCATGATCATCTATTTTTTATTTACTTGTGCACCATGCATTTGTTGATTCATAGACTGCCAATTCTCGTTCGCATTGAAGGTTCGTGTTGCATGTGTCGGTTGGTGTTGTCACGTTGGGTTGATTCGATGTTGTCTGTTGCCTGATTGCATGCGTTGTGTTCGTCGTCAAGTTGTGATGATTATTTTGTTGTTGTTGTTACTTTCCGACTTTAGGAAAAATAAATAAATTTCTCTAGTTTTATGTCGTTTGGTTGTCATAACTACGGGGTGTTACATATGGTATCAAAGCGGGTTCAACCGTGTGATTGTGGATAGTCACGTATTCCACTAAATTTTACACTTGATTAATAACTTAGCGCTAATTAAAATTTTAACCTATCCATGAGTTATTCATGGTTAGAGGACACCGCGAAGGTTCAAGACGTGGTGCCAGGGAGGAGGTATGACACCTCCAGTAGCACCCGCGATAGAGGGGACCAACCCCTAAGGAAAAGAACAAGTCTTGAGCATGAGCGGATTGTCTCGCGAGATGCGTTGGGTCCGACAGGGTCCTTCTAGGGAGTGTCAGAGGCCTCAACTAACTTTCTATACTAAGATGAGGCCAGGGTGCATGTACCCTTGAGGGTCCACAACGCGCCCCAACCACTACGGGTAGCATTGACAGAGAACTCAAGAGGTTTAAGTCCTCGAGTCCACGAGTTCCACGGACGATGCGACCACTAAGGCATGGTTGGAGAATATGGTGATGTTCTTTGCACTTCACGACTATACCTCCAACATGAAGGTCCACATGGCGGTATTTTAACTGAAGGGGAGTGCTCTTCTATGGTAGAATATGCTCCTACAACATTCTAAGATGGCAGTCGAAGATGTGTCATGGGAACTGCATGATGAACAGTTCCAAGAGATGTATCTATCTGAGGAATTCATTGAGCGTCAGCTCAATGAATTCAATGCCTTGCGACATGGCGGTTGTACGGTGCCCGAGTACAAGGCTCGTTTCTTGGAGCTATTTTGGTATGCTCCCCACTTAAGGTCAACAAGTTTGTTTTTGGCCTTAATGTCAACATTCGTGCAAAGGTTAGGATTCTGATGCCTCAAACCTTGCATGATGTTTCTCAAAAGGCCCTCATAGCAGAGGAGGAGCTTATCAGTGGGGGTTAGAGAAAGACTCAAGTGAGACCAATGGGACAGGCATCTTCTAGTGTCCAACAGCATCAAACACCAGCTAGACATTCACCTGGATATTGTGGCATCGAGAGAGGATCCACTTTCACTACACCTCGACGACCAACGCCTCAAGAGTGGACTCCTTACTGAGGACCACAACACCAACAACAATGTCGACCACAGCAGCAACAATTTAGGCATGTTCAGCAGAATAGACCAGGGTTCCAAGCCGGTGGGCCATTAGATTCTACTTTGGGTACTAAGATTATTGGACCGAAGAAAGGGTGTTGGACATGTGGGGAGCCACATTACCAACATGAATTCCCAGTGGAGAGGACCAGAGCATCTAGATCAGCCAGACCCACTAATGTGGGAGATTTGGGCAAGGCCCATTAGATTCATGTAGCGGTGAATAACCGCCAGGCAGATCACCAGTCAACTGTGCTCGAGATGTCAGGTACTGTCATTGACCAGACCCTTAGTATTTTGATAGATCCAGGTGCTACATAGAGTTTTATCTCTGGTGCAACGCTAAAAATAATTAAGGTAAAGGAAGTTGAACATGATGAATTTAGCTTTGTAGAAATGGCTTCGGGAACTAAACAGAAGGTTGGAGAAAAGGTGACGGGCTGTATCCTTAACATGGGAGAGTTTTTCACAAGGGAAAACATGTACGTCACGATCTTAGGATCTTATGACATCATGATCGGTATGGACTGTTTGGAATCGCATGAGACGGTACTCAACTATAAGACGAAACAATTGATCTTGTTTGATGATGAGGGACATAGACACGTGATTGTAGGTCAGAACCAGGGAGTTTCCCTGAGGTTCATCTCTTCCTTGAAGCTACGAAAAAGAATGCGCAAGGGATATAAGCTATATGTGATCCTTGCATTAAATGAAAAGGGTGTAGTGGAAGGAGTAGAAAACCTTTCGGTGGTGCGAGATTTTGCAGATGTCTTCCCTGAGGCGTTACCTGGGATGCCGCCAGAGAGGGAGTTGGAATTTACTATTGACCTAAAACTGGGAACTGAACCGATAGCAAGAACACCTTATTGGATGTCGACCCCGGAGTTACAGGAGTTGAGAATGAAATTGAAGGAGTTGTTGGACCTAGGACTTATACGTCCGAGTGTGACACTATGGGGGGGCGCCTGTTATTTTCAAATGGAAGAAGGATGGGTCGTGGAGACTCTACATTGAATACCATCAATTGAACAAGGCAATGATCAAGAATCAGTATCTGCTGCCAAGGATTGATGATTTGTTTGATCAGATGAAAGGCACGACGGTGTTTTTGAAAATCGACTTGAGATCAGGGTATCACCAGTTATGGATCAAAGAGGATGAAATCCCTAAGATCACCTTTAAGACGAGGTTTGGACATTACAAGTTTACTGTTTTACCGTTTGGACTGATGAACGCCCCAGGGGTATTTATGAGTTTTATGAACGGGGTGTTCCATGAATACTTGGACAAGTACATCCAAGTATTCATTGATGATATTTTGATTTACTCTCGAATGATGGAGAAGCATGATGAGCACTTGCGCATGGTACTACAGTGTCTATGAGAGAAATTGTTTTATGGGAAATTGTCTAAATGCTCATTTTATCAATCGAAGATTCATTACTTAGGGCATGTCATCTCCGACGAATGTATCTTTGTGGATCCAACAAAGGTCGAGGATATTATGGAATGATTGGCGCCGACGAATGTCCTTGAAGTGCATAGCTTCATGGGTTTAGCGGGATACTATCGACGGTTTATCGAGGGTTTTTGGAAGATAGAAAATCTGATTAGAGAATTGAAGAAGAAGAACAATAATTTTGTTTGGACTGAGAAATGCGTGGAGGCATTTCGGAGGCTCAAGGAGTTGTTAATTAAATCACCAATACTAAAGGTTCCTGACATGGACCCAGACTTATTGGTATGAACATACACATCCAAGGAAGGATTAGGCGGATTCTTGATGCAAGACGGTCGAGTGATCGCTTACATATTGAGAAAGTTGAGAAGGCATGAGGAGAACTATGCAACACACGATTTGGAGTTTTTATCCATTGTATATGCCTTGAGAGTTTGGAGACACTACCTGATTGGACGAAAATTTGAACTAAAAATGGACCACTGTGGTCTACAACACATCTTTACGTAAAGCGACTTGAACGCGCGACACCGATGTTGGTCGGAATTGCTTAGCGAGTATGATTTCAAGATTTCTTAAATAAAAGGGACAATGAACACAGTGGCTGATGCGTTGAGTCAGAGACCATGCATATTTTCGGTGATGCCTCTTTAGACAAATCTACGTGAAAATATTCTAACTTTGCAACACGACAATGACTGGTACAAAGAGGTCAAGGATTTTATCGAACAAAACACAATGATGGTACCAAAATTTGAGGTATTTACTATGGGAAACGACGGATTATTGAGATTTAAAATTCAAATTTACGTACCACCCAATGACGAGTTGAAGAGTTTTATCCTAAATGAGGCTCATAGAGTAGTATACATGGCTCATCTTGGAGTCACGAAGAGGAGGACAGACCTTAAACCCTTATTCTTCTGGAAGGGAATGAAGGAAGACATAGTCAACTACGTGGAAAGATGTCTAGAATGTTAGTAGGTGAAGGTTGAACATAGACATCCGGTAGGATTAATACAACCACAATATATTCTAGAATCAAAATGGGAGGTCATTTCCATGGATTTCATTGTTGGATTTCCACTAACGACGAGGAGTCATGACTCGATTTTTGTAGTTGTCGACACACTGATGAAGAGTGCACACTTTATCCTTGTGCGTACGACGTATCAAGAACCTAACATACCTAGAGTTTTCATCAGTGAGATTGTGAGGCTGCATGGCATGCCTAAGAGGATTATATCTGATAGAGGATCGATGTTTATAGGATGATTTTGGACTAGTTTCCAAGAGGCCTTGGGAACCCAACTTAACTTTAGTACCGCATATCACCCGGAAACAGACGAGCAGACTGAGAAAACAAACCAAATTTTGGAAGATATCTTGCGTATGTATGTGATGGACCAACAAAAGCGTGGGGAATAATTTTTTCCACTGGTAGAATTTGCATATAACAACAGTTATCAAAGCACCATTAAGATGGCGTCTTTCGAGTTTCTTTACGGGCGACTGTGTCGGACGCCTTTGAGTTGGGATCGACTTGAGGATAGGGTCCCGGTGGGACTAGAAGCAATCCAATAAATGGAAGATCAAATGTGAACAATAAGACAAAGGATCAAGGAAGCGTAGAATCGACATAAGAGTTATGCCAACGCGCGTCGTGTCGATCGTAGTTATGAATTTGGCGATCGAGTCTTCTTGTGGGTGAAACCGCATAAGAGTTTGATCAAGTTTGGAAAGGGTGCTAAAATATCTCATAGGTTCATGGGACCCTTTGAGATTATGGAAAGGAAGGGGCCCATGGCCTATCGACTGGCCTTGCCTGATTATTTGAGGCGTATGAACGATGTTTTTCACATATTTGTTTTGAGACATTATGTTAGTTATCCTACACATGTTATTGACATGAGTTCCTTGCAGGTATCAGACGAGGGTGTGCTCACGGAAGAGCCAATCCACATCCTAGCCCATCACATTCAACAACTATGATGTCAAACAATAGATCAGGTCAAGGTCCAGTGGGACAACTATAGTCCACACTCAGCGACTTGGAAGGATGCATATGATATGCGTCAGCAGTTTCCATTTTTGTTTGGTAGCTAGACCTATGATATTCTGATACACTTTATTTTGGAACTTACATACTATAAAAATTTGGGACTAAGTTTAAAACAAGAGGGGGTGTATGTAACATCCCTCTCTTACTCACACTAAGCGAGCTTATTCTTTGAGGACACTTGCGTGCAGGTGATCTGAGTCATTATACTATTGGTTGTTTTGATTATGATTATGAGATATTGTGGATTTGATGATATATTATTTTGTTGAATTTACATAGGCAGGTTCTATTGACTGGGTTTTCCTAAGTGTGCAGGACTCTCGACGATGAGGATGACGAGGCATCGATGAAACCCCTTGGACTCATGATCGATTCAGGGAGTGGACTGCTAGGGTTTGAATGTTGTTGATGTGACATATGTAAATATGATTAGATGTTATGATGTTGATTGTTATTGCTGACATGATTTTTTGATGGATGTAGGATGACGATAGCTTGTCGACCAGACTCACATTTGGAGTAAAGGGGTCATGGGCGACAACTAGAGACATTGAGGGAGAGGTGTGGCAACAACCCTGTCACAGCCTAATAGCACTCTCTCTGTGGCTCGAATTGTAGGTTAATAATTACCTAGTTCGAGAAGACCCACAATGTTGTGAGGGAAGACTATGATAGTTGCTCACGATGATTCTAAGGGGCACACAATAAGGTAGGGTCCTTATTCCTTAGAGGCCCTTAGTCTCCTACAAGATCACCTAAAAGAGTATTGAATCCAGGGGTTTGAAGTCTACCAAATTCAGTCAAGAGGTGAGTTGTACCCTTGGAGCACATAGTGATTCTTGAAGGGCACGTCATGCAAACAAAATGGAAAGAGGCTTATGGCACCCTTGGAGCACATAGTGCGTCTTGAAGGGAATGTCACGATTTTAACTAGTAAATTAATAAACCTAGTGCCTAGAAAACTATGCCTCCTTAGGACCTGGTCGAACTTAAAATAAATGAAGTGGTGAGTAAGTTTAATAAAACATTTTCCCTTAAGAACTGTCGCCAAGCCTAGTGAATTTAAAACCTAGGTCTAAGTAGAACCTCTGAACAAAAATAATTAGGCATATAACAAGAAGGGGGTAAAGAAATTCAAAATTTAATTATTAAAGTAAAAAGATTATATTGGAGGATTAAATTTATTAAAAGGGTAAATGGTTATTTTTCTCTACTTGCTAAATCTGATTTTTAGTTAAAAAGAAAAGGGGGAAACTTAAAGAAAAGGGGAAACTTAGGGGAAAAGGGGAATGTCTAACTTAGTAAGGAATCTAGCCTTTGGAACTTTCTATTTATGAACTCAACTAGGAATTAAGTAAGGAGTAAGTCATTTAAGAATTATAAGGGAATAATGGGACACCAAGGAGCGTTTTTAGGAACACTTGTAGGTGGGAGAGAGAAATAGGAAAATTTAATTAATTAATAAATTGATTTTCTGGTGCAACTAGGGGATCGGGCAACATGTGTACGGGGGAGGTTTTTCGTAATTAAATAAATGAAAAATGAATCTAATGAGGGTTTGAGAAACTAATGACTAATAAACTCTATAAAAAGGATGGCAGAGGAGAATTATGGATCACATATCATTTTCATAACGTTATGCTACTGAAATTTCATCTTGACTAAAGTTTTTCTTGTGGGAGTTGGGATACCCAGCTCGGGTAACGAGTGGTAGCTCGACCTTGTGAGATGAGTTGGGTGATAGATTCTCTGGTATCGTGTGCATGGATCCTTTGCGGCTTGGAGGCCTCAGGGGGAAGAAGAGTACCCCTAGCGTTGACCTAGAGGTACCAGTGAGGTCACATCGGTTGGTAAGAGAGAGCTAGAAGGAGCGTGCGTGGGACAACGAATTCAGAGAAGTCACATTTGGCTACGATATGCATGTATATATTTGTATTGATTGGTAGTTAAATTCCCTGTATATGCATATCTCTAACATCGAAGCACGCGTGCGTCACTGTGTTAAAAATTTAGTTAATGTTTTGTCCTGGCCATTTACGCTTGTGAAATTTGGTTGAAGGGTAGTTAAGTTATGTTCATGTGCCTTTAGTTAAGGAACTTATATTGTGTTAAAGTTTATTTTTTATTCAACGTAATACTATCCAGAGACTTTGTTTTTTCTTCTTTCAACGAATTGTTCTTGATGATCCAACATTTTCTGATCTAAGAAATTCAAATTTATCCCAACCTTGTGCTCACTATACCTTTGATTTGATTTCCAATGGTGAACCCAAACTCTAAATGTAAATGACTTCTCTGCGTTTTATTTTTTATTTTATTTTTTTTAATACAAGGAGAAATTGTGTTTTTATCTCTTGTTTCTTATCCTTCAAGTTATTAGTTCGTGCCTGAGAATTTGGCTAGGAGTCGAATCGACTGCCTTTCACTTCAGTGTTAAGGATTTAGATTCAAATTCCATGCTTTCCGGTGCATGGATAATAATTGTAGGATCATTTTTCTTCCCAACAAGGAATTCTCTCCTAGGCATTTATTCCCTCCTTAGCCTCTGCGATTATTGTGATTTTTCTCTGTGAAATCACGCTTCCACACAATGATTTTGAGGAGGTCTCTCCAGTTCACCAATGTTTGATTCTCTTCATTTGATTTTCAAAGTTGTATTGATATCCCTTTCAATTAAAAATGTATTTTATCACCAGAAACCGAGACCCCATTACTCTCGATTACTCTTGACAAGATTTTATGCATGTAGCAAGTAAGCTGGTCAAGGAACACCCATGTTGCAGGATGGTTATACGTGTTAAGCTGGACCTTGCTTCAATTAAAGTCTTAGTTGCCCTCAAAGTCCTTCCCCAAAATCAATTCTGTTGTGACCACTGTTTTTTTATTTTGCGGGAGTACTGCCTCTTTATTACTGGGTTATTTTTTTAATCACTACATGAGTGCTGCATTTTAATACTGTATTCTTAGTGTTGTGTGATTACTGCGTTTTTAGTTATTTCACTGTGAGGAGAGATATGGCGAGTGCAGATCTGGGCATTATCGTCTCTCCCTGTCAACCTTCTGGAAGAAATCGTTTTAATGACATCGTTGTGTAAGGGATGTAGTTAAGGGTAGTGACTGTAATCTAGGCGACCGTAATATTGTCAGTTATTTGTTTCCTGTTTTATTTCGTTTATTGGTGTCTGGAGTCCAGTGCCTGAGAACGGCGTGTGGAAGTTGGCTTGATAAGAAAGTAACATGTAAAGAAGTGACTCCAGGAGAATGAAGACGTATGCAAAACATTTGTGATGGATGCGATTGTTTTTCCTTTGCCATGATACTTATATCATCTCATGATTCTTTTTCTTATTTTTTTAAACCTAATTTCTTTTTATGTTTCATTGTCACTAAAATTACTCAACACTTTAAATATGTTACTCATTACATTATGATATTTTTACTATTAAATTTTTAATTTTTAATTACTTAACATAATATTATTTAATATTAAAAATTTATAATCACTTCAAATTAAATATTTTATTTTAAGTTATAATTTTCAAGAGGATCCATGCTAAAACATATTATCATAGATTCCAATAAATCAATTGAAGTTGATTTCCAAGAAAAATTCTCATACAAGTTAAAATCCATAAGAGCAGAGGCACACCGTATTCACACACAATTACCTTATCATATTGCACACATACATACGTACATATATAGTTGAACTCAGATTCAACTTATCCCAAACATAGCTATGGAGGTTGAGAGAATATCTCAACAATGCCTACAAATCTTCAACCAACCCAATCTAGTCTTCTAAACTAAGCATTATTCCAACACCCTCCCTTAATGCTTACTTTACAAATTACAATACTTAATCACAATTACAAAAAATTACAACACTTAAACTTTCGTCTGTCTGTTTGGTCTTCCTCAGCACTGAAACTCACTCTGCAATCACACGACTTCCTCTCTTTCTTATTCCTCTTCTTCGATCTTTCCATCGACACATTTAAAGTCAAAACGCCTCTGACCATCTTTCTTGCACTTGTATACTAGACAATTCGACAACTTGGCTCATCGGGGCTTCTGTGATAAAAGTTGACAATTATTGATGCATTCTATGAACTTGCCTTCATCTGTCAGATTTTTTCTTTCGGCTATCCTTCAGTATATAGAAGAACAATTTGGATACTGAATGTCTTCAACATTCCTTTACACAAGGTGACTTCCAATAAAAACATTGTACTTGAAACTGGGGCTACCAGATTGCATCAAGATACAAGTTTTTATTTTTACATAAACACTTATATAAACTTTTAAACTCACCACACACGACACATACAAACACTAGTAATTACTCTGCTGCCATTACAACACATACTTTCACAACATGCATAATTAAACATATATATCAGTATACAGGCAACAGAAAAGAAAGGCATGTCCTCTACGGTGGCTTTCTCGGCAGCGATTTTCTCTAGATCTCTTTACTCCATTGCTCAACTTGCTCAGCTCCAATCGGTGGATAACCCAACTCGACACTCTAATCGATGAAGGCGTAATGCATTCACAGTAGGTATAATTTAACCAGCAAGTAGACGACATCTGTAGTCTTCTTCACATGGTTTCCTCCATCAGATGTTGACGCACGGGTCTCTTTGTTGCAGATGGCATCTCTTCTTCCAGCAATCAACGAACCAAATGATATCCAACGACAAATATTCTAGCAATTCTGTTTATCATGTTAATAATTGATCTTCACGCCTTTCGCACAGTAGTTCTTCCCCTAACCGGTGGCTCTACCAGTTACAACAATCACGATCCCTACAAATTCTATCTTTAAGAGAAATCTCTACCAATTACAACAGTCACGATCCCTACAGATTCTATCTTTAAGAGAAATCAGTAGATCGTTGATGTACAGATCATGGAACTTCCCCCACCGTCTCCCCTCAATAGTCGTGCAGCAAAATCGATCCACACAGGCAGAAAACAAACAAAAAACTCACATATAAATAAAAACAATCCACTCTCACACGCTCTATGCTAATCTATTTACAGGAGATTAGCATTGTCTAGATTGCATGGTCACAGCCCCTCTCGTGAGAGAGTCAGAGATGAGCCTGCTCTGATACCATGTTAAAATCCATGAGAGCAGAGGCACACAATATTCACACACAATTACCTTATCATATTGCACACATACATACGTACATATATAGTTGAACTCAGATTCAACTTATCCCAAACATAGCTATGGAGGTTGAGAGAATATCTCAACAACGCTTACAAATCTTCAACCAACCCAATCTAGTCTTCTAAACTAAGCATTATTCCAACAATACATTGTTCCCGTAATCCAACCACATATTGACTTTAGACATTAGAAATGATATTTTCCACCTTTATACAATTACACCCCTTATATACATATTGACTTTAGACATTAGAAATAATATTTTCCACCTTTATACAATTACACCCCTTATATAGTAATACATCCCTATGCTCTTGTATTGGGAAGGGAAATGGGCTAAGATTGTTATGATTTTCCCTTTTTATCAATGAAAGGTTTTCTCTCATTTCTCCCTCATAAAAATATGACTATTACCTTAATTAGTACTTATTATTCCTATTATCAAGAATTTTGACCTTTCTTATGATATTACCTTAATTAGTCTTTATTATTCTTATTATCAAGAATTTAGACCCTCTTATGATTGATGCAAAATTTTTTCAATTGTTTCAATTTAATTTTTTTAATGAAAAATTAAAATATATTTTTGGAAAAATTTAATTTGACAATTAATATTATTTAATTGTTAATGTGAATAAGAAGCATTGGTAAAGGATTTGGGTTCTTGTTTTAAACTCCATGAAAAATGGGCATGAAATCATGTCAAGAAAAATGTCTCTTCATTTAATATGTAATATTGGGTTTATCGCTCCTCTCTCTTCAAACGTTTTCACCATAAATCCATCATATATATGCAATATTATGAACAGTTAATATTATGAAATTGATATGAATATGAATAGATATGCAATATTATGAACAGTTAATATTATGAAATTGATATGAATATGAATAATTAAATTTCTAAAGTTTTTTTTCTTCTTGCATTCATGCATGGTTAAACCATTCTATATATATTTAGGTTATGTTGGAAATTTCATCATTTTAATTGAAATTGTATGGTTTCTTAAAGTCTAATCGTAGAAATGCTAGTTGAGATAATTTATGATCAACCGTAATCAACTATGGTCAATCATAATTACTCATAGTAAACTATAATAAACCCTCTTCAACTATAAATTCACTATCATAAACCATAGTCAACCATGATAAACCCTCTTCAATTATAAATTGACCATCATCAACCATAATCAACCCTAATCTACTAATCCTCACGCTCATGTATAGTCAAGTAACACAACTACATTATTAAAAGATGTTAATATGTCAACCACTTTTAATAATGTAATTATGTTAGTAATAAGCCTAAATCTAATGTTATACCATTTTTTATATAGTTTTACTTTGACCATCTATAATTATTTTCAAATAATAATAAATTTTTATATGGTTTTACTTTGACTGTTTATAATTATTTTCAATTAATAATGATTTATTAGGAAAAACAAAGTTTTGAAAGAATAATATTTTTTAAGAAAGGTATATAGGTATACATATCATAGTTTTAATGTGATCTTGATGATGTGTATTGAATGTAATCTGAATGTGATCTTAATGATGTGTATTGCATGTAGTACAACCATGCTGAAAGTAATGAGTGGCACTTTATTTCCAATATAATAAGTGGTAAAAATATATTAATTTTAGTTTATTTTATCAAAGAATTAATAAATAAGATGAAATTAATTGTGAGATTTTAATTTAGATATAGGGGTTATTGTTCAATTTGGTTGAAGATGTCATGTTGATTTTAGTTGAGACAGGTTCATATACATGTTGTTTATTATTAAAGAAAATTGATTAAATTAAAATTATATATATATTAGAGTTAACATTGGTTGATGTTATATAGTTTATTTTAATTTTATTGTATAACCTTATATTGTAAGTAAAAGAGTTGTAAATGTTGATTTTAGTTTGAAATGTTAATTTCTATACTATTATTGCTAAAACATAGTGTTTTAATTTGAGTAGTACCTATGGTTATATGACCATTGAATGTTGCTTTGTTATTAAATCATAATACTAAGTGTGAAGGTTGTGCTTGTTGGTCACTTCCTAGATGAGAAACAACCTATTACCACCAACACCTACTACCTAACCTACACCACCTTCTATTTTCAATGCAATAAACTTTTGCATTATCATCCTCCCCTTGATTAGATTTATTGTCTCCAAAATAAGAAATTCTTGCACTCCATTCTCTTTCAAAACATTAGCAGCCTTTCTCCTTACAACTAAACTTACAAAAAAATATAAATATATAGAAAAAATAATTAGGTGATCCAATTCTAATCTCAAACTAACAAAATATATTTTCACTCCCTTCTTAAAATCCTAATTTCGTTAGCTTAAATCTCTAAATTGACTACAATTTGTAGGAAACCAGTTGCATATTAGATTATTACATAGTTATGTTAATATAGTTTCAGCATTGCACAAACCCACAATGTTTTTAGAACTTCTATAAAACCCACCAAGCACACAAACTATTCAATGGTGAGATGCTATGTTTCAAAGACACTTTTATGCAATATGTAGATAGATGGGTTTAAATATTGCACATTTTTTAGGATCCTCAATAGTATACCCAAAAGAAAAAGTTTGCACCCAAAAATCGAGATGAATGGTGGATGAAGAACAACATGTCAATCACAAATTATTTTTCAAAACATAGTGTTTTAGTTTGAGTAGTACATGTGGTCATAAATGTTGAATGTCGTGTTATTATAATCATATTAGCAAGTGAAAACGTTTTCCTTATTAGTGAGTTCCTAGATGGGATTCATCTTATCACTCCCAATGCTTTCTACCTACCCTACACCACCATCTATTATTATCTGAACAAACTCATGCTTCTTTAGCCTCCCTTTAATTCATTATTCCATCTCCAAAGTGAGAAATTCCTATGCTCCATTCTCTGCCAAAACCTTATCAATATTTATCCCTACAACTTAATTTAATGATAAGTAGATACAAAAATAAATAGATAATCTAATTCCAAGTTCAAAGGAAAGAAAAATACATTTTCCTTTCCTTTTCTAAATTCAATTTTGTTACCTTAAATCCTTCCACTGACTATTATTTTCATAACACTAGTTATGTATATTGGATAATTATGTATATTGGAGAGTTGAGCATTGCATAAACCCACCATTTTTGGTATTTTCTATAAAACTCATTTTCCATGCAAAGAAAACTATTCAAAAATGATCTCCAAAGTATAAATGGAACTTGTCGATATCACATGACCCAATGACATTGGGTCATGTGGGAAACCAAACACCACTCTGGGCATTACTTATATAAATGGGTTTAAAGACCACACATTTCTTAGGATCCTCCAATGGTATACCCAAAATAAAATTTCGCATCCAATGATGGAGATGAGTGGTATATGACGAATAACATGTCAATCGAGTGTTCTTCAATTATCTAAAAACTCATGCTCTCCAAGGACGTCGACACCTTGGCATCTCCAAGGACACCAACATCTTTCCTATGAGGTTTCTGCTCCACCAGTTTACACGAACAACTTAGAGAACAAGGCATTTTTTGAGATTCATCAATGCCCTATAGAATATGTACCATGTTGAGACAATAAAAATCCTCATAAAAATAATGTGTGAGAAAACCTTGTCAAAGTGCCTCACAAATCAACATTGAGGTTGATGGATTTATATCGATGTTTGAGAGAGGAAACAAATCCTTGGAAGATTGTACAAAAAGTTCCTCGCACATAAATGGTGAGGTAGATGGATTTATATGGATGTTTGAGAGAGGAATAACATCATTGGAAGATTGTACAACTAAAAAAATTTGCTATGCGAAAAATCACTATTAAAATATGATGAGAAGTTGTCAAAGTATTATAAATTTCAAGGGTATATAGGCTAAGAATTTTATTTGATTTCTAATTATATTGGAGCATAGTACATATGAATTGTTGTATGGATAATTTAAATGTCCTAATATTATATTCTCAACAACATGCCCAGGCTTTTGTGCGAATTATAATATTATATATATATGAGCTATTTTTAGTATTTTGTATATTAACATCATCAGAAGTTCATGAGAGGCAGGGTATGAGTAGTTTTTAAGGTTTCTCGATTTAGGAACTCGAGTGTGGAAGTAGCTATGTATTTCATGAGAACTACGTTTTTCACTTGAAATACGCACCGTCAACCATAGTTAATAAGTTTGAATTTGAACTGGGATTTGAATTCGATTCGATAACATAAAAATTAAGACTATAAATTCTCAATATACATTTTGAGGCTCATTTTCATCTTCATTTATTTTAAAATTTGAATTACTTCTGATTTCTGATAACTCTGGATAATGTAACAATATTTCATCAAGAGATGTTGCACCCTCCTACTTTCTCCAAAACTCCTCTTTGTTTAAAACTTATTTATGTAAGATTTCTCCCTTTCTCCCAGATCATGATTAAGGTTCTAATAATGCTAATTGGTTAGGCAATTTATTCACAAATCAATTAGTCATCACCTTGTTTTAGAAATGTGAATGCTCTGTTAGTTTAACAATCTTCATGCCAGGCCTAGCCTGGAAACACATTTTGCTCAGCATTGAAAACAACTACCGAGATAAGAAGTTTCTTAATTTCCTAAAATCTCTCGTCATGCAGAGTTGTCCATAGAAGTTTAGTTCCTTTACCTGGTAACTAAAGGTCCTCTCCTACAATCATAGAGAAACCCTTTACAATATTTGATATTATCCATCTAATCCCAAGTAATAAAATGTAACAAGGTAATGGAGGGTCCATTTTGACACTTCCAGGCATAGCTGCCTTTTTCTTTCTAGGGAAAGAATAAAGATACAAATTATCTTTAGGAATGAGATTGGCACAAAGAATATGGAAAAACTAAAATGATTCCTCATTCTTGCATTGATTGGTCATTCCTTTCTCTACCTCATCTATTTACATATGTGAACTCATATGCTTATTTAGAAAATGTATGTGGCCACTTCTTATCACATTTGTCCATTTTTTCCACTTTCATACATGCTAACTAATTGTATTTAATTTCATTGAACTATTGTCTATTAGAATAGATAATTTTATATTTTTTTTTGGACATGGGTGAATTTGGTATCTATGTTCTCAATTATAGTTAAATACAGACAATTATGATAAACCATGGTCAACTATGGTCAATCATGATTACTCATAGTCAACTATAATAAAGCCTCTTCAACTTTAAATTCACTATCATAAACCATAGGCAACCATGATAAACCCTCTTCAACTATAAATTGACCATCAACAACCATAATCAACCCTAATCTACTAATCCTCACACTCATGGATAGTGAACTAACACAACTACATTATAAAAAGTTGATAATATGTCAACCACTTTTAATAATGTAATCATGTTAGTAATAAGCCTAAATATAATGTTATACCATTTTTTATATAGTTTTACTTTGACCATCTATAATTATTTTGAAATAATAATAAATTTTTATATGGTTTTACTTTGACTGTTTATAATTATTTTCAATTAATAATAATTTATCAGGAAAAACAAAGTTTTGAAAGAATAATATTTTTTAAGAAAGGTTTATAGGTATACATATCATAGTTTTAATGTGATCTTGATGATGTGTATTGCATATAGTCTGAATGTGATCTTAATGATGTGTATTGCATGTAGTACAACCATGTTAAAAGTAATGAGTAGCACTTTATTTCCAATATAATAAGTGGTAAAAATTTATTAATTTTAGTTTATTTTATCAAAGCATTAATAAATAAGATGAAATTAATTGTGAGATTTTAATTTA
>ML786761.1:269226-292688 GCA_009831015.1 Picea engelmannii | reverse complement strand
TACCTGGATCAATATTATAGTATTACATAGTTATGTTAAGATGATTTGAGCATTGCATAAACCCACAATTTTTTTACAACTTCTATAAAAACCACCAAGCACACAAACTATTCAATGGTGAGATGCTATGTTTCAAAGACACTTTTATGCAATATGTAGATAGATGGGTTTAAATATTGCACATTTTTTAGGATCCTCAATGGTATACCCAAAAGAAAACGTTTGCACCCAACAATGGAGATGAATGGTGGATGACGAACAACATGTCAATCAAAAATTATTTTCAAAACATAGTGTTTTAGTTTGAGTAGTACCTGTGGTCATAAATGTTGAATGTTGTGTTATTATAATCATATTAACAAGTGCAAACGTTGTGCTTATTAGTGAGTTCCTAGATGGGATTCATCTTATCACTCCCAATGCTTTCTATCTACTCTATGTAACGACTCTCGTCGTTACGACTACATGTGACACATAATTAGTGCAAATTTTTTTGTTTGTTTAATTTTTATAATTAATAAGCACTAACTCCCAATGCTTTCTATCTACTCTATGTAACGACTCCCATCATTACGACTACATGTGACACATAATTAGTGTGAATTTTTTTGTTTGTTTAATTTTTATAATTAATAAGCACTTTGGTAGACAACATATTTTAATTAAAATATTTGTGTAGTTTACTATCCTATTTAACTATTTTGCAACATTCTTAATTATTAATTAATAATTAAAATAACACTTTGGAAAGTATTCAACTTAACCAACAATAACTTTGACGCAAGGGAGATGCATGGACCACATTATATTACTAAGAATGATTAAATTATAATCACCGTTAACATAGAATCAATAGATTAATTTATTATAAAAACAAATTCATTGGAAAATTTAATAACAAAATCAATAAGCCCAATCACCTTTTAACCTTTTATTGTTAATATAACCCATATACAATAATAATAATAATATGTATATGTTTAATAATAAAGTATATTTAATTATCTATATAGTACATAACCATTTTAATGTACCTAGCACCTATTCAACAACTTTAATAATTCTATAATGAGCAAAGTAGGGATTTTCCTTGCAACCATTTTAATCTTTCTTACTTACCTCAAATTCAAATTATTAAACAGGATATAACTTTTAGTTAACACCCATATCATATTATTTATTTATATTAAATCTTATTCTATGATTTAGACACATATACTACACACCATCTTGTGTCTTTATATCTATTTCGAATATCTCAACGAATATAATATGATTTACACACATATACTACACAACATCTTTTGTCTTTATATCTCTTATGAATACCTCAACGAATATAATAAACCATTGTTAGTACATCATTTGTAAGAAGGACAAATATAATATAATATAACACTACAATCAAAATAGCATGAGAATATAATAAACCATTGTTAGTACATCATTTGTAAGAAGGACAAATATAATATAATATAACACTACAATCAAAATAGCATGAGAATAATATTACCATACCTTAAATGCCCTTTCAACCACAATTGTTTTAATGGAATATTCATGCAAGGATTAATTTACACCTTTTAAATCGTCTCTTCCATTCTAAATTTTCAGGGATACTAAGAGATGTGTGATAATAATAGTGTCAATGCCTGCATATACATATAAGTTAACTCTATTTCGTTTTGATCGGTCAATTCATTGTAGCAGCTGAAACATTAACTAGGGAACGCCACTCGTCAACGACAATATAGTCCACAAGTGTAACCACGAGTCTTAACTCTATCAAATCTAACAACATTATCTTGGGTTTATCGATCACCCATCATTAGGATACATCAACATTAATTTAATAAAATACATAAAATTACGCCAATAAAAAATTGATTAACCATTGTTTTCATAACTTACCAAGTTGAAAGATCTAATTTTGAAGTAAATGACTGAAGTTTCTAGTAAACCCTTCTTAGAAAAAGAACGATGTATTACCCAACTATTGGTTAAGAAAACCAGTCTTCAGATACTAAAAAAACCGCCCGGATGTAACATGAACCCCACCCAAGGTTTTTACGCCCAATTGTAAGTGTAACTCATACCCTGGAAGCATAAATTCATAAGGTGTATTCGCAAAGATCTAAAGCAACACAGAGAATCAAGCCCAAAATCGATGGGTGGGTTCTGTGTAAATCAATGTGTAAATACATAGTAGATCGATGTGTAAAAACTGGGTGAAATGGATGTGTAAATACTGGGTGAAATCGCTGTGTAAAACGCCAACAAAATCGCCCATGGGCACTACCTTTGTTGGGAAAATCGCCAAGTAATTTGTTGTTTGATAACTCAAATTTTTCTGAGGAAGAGAGAACAGAGAGACGGTTGGTACAAGACACTCGGATTTGCTGGGGAAAACGATTTTTCCCCTTTTGCAAGGAGCCAAGGTGATTGAAGATTAATCAATAAAAAAAAACGCAGATATTAATCATTCAAAACGCAGAGTTGATCATTCAAACAAAACACAGAGATTAATCATTCGAAACACATAGACAGCCATTCAAAGATTAATCATTCAAACACAGAGATGATCATTCAAAAAAAATGCAGAGATTAATCATTCAGAGATTAATAATTCAAAATGCAGAGATAATCATTCGGAGATTAATCATTCAAAATGCAAAGATGATCATTCAAAAAACATGCAGATATACCTGTACAAATCGTGGAGCAAAATGCATAGACTATTAATGTTTTTCACTGGGAGAAATGAAAAAAAATGCAAAGAGAAATAAATATGAGTTATGAAGGGTGGTTTCGTTGTGCCTAGCATTGAATTCGCTGGGCTATCCACTGCAAATCTTCGCAAAGTAGGGTAAACAATAAACACGGAGCAATGAAGGGTGATCTTGTTGTTCATAGAAGTGAACTCGTCGGGCATTCAAAACGAAAAAATAATGCTGAGAAATAATACAGTTTAGACAACTGGAAGTGACACCCCAATCGTCGGTTGGAAGCACGAAGTTGTAGAGAAGAAACACAATAATCCCAGAGGCTAAGGAGGGAATAAACGCTCAAGAGAGAAGTCCTTGCGGGGTAGAGAAAGGATCCAACAATTATTATCCATGCACAGTAAATAAGGGCATTTGAATCTAAATCCTTAACACCAGAGTGAAGGACAGTCGATTCGGCTCCTGGCCGACTGCTAAGGCACAAACTACTAACTTAAAGGATAAAGGAACAAATTAAAAAAAACACAAATATGCATCCAGATCTTCTCTGTGGAGAAGCAAATAATGAAATAAAAGCACAATCAAGGAATAAATAAAACACAGGTAGGAGATACAAGAGCGCAGGCAAGGTTTTGAGTTTGGGGCCCATTCTAGCCAAGCCCAAATAGACAGTAACACAGAAATAAAGGATACTGTGGATAGCAAGGGTTCTTACTGAATGAATCAAGAGACAAGGGGATTACAATTACCGTATAATTACATGTGCAAGGAAAACTCATGGAAATGAAATATTCATCCGAGTACAGTAAAATAAACAAGTGTAAATTAAATTTCATTGCGAGTAACAAATTTAACAGGCGCACCTTAGCCAAATGTGAATGCTCCAAAGTTGTTGTCCCATGTGCGCTCTGTCCAACTCCCGCTTTCCAACCGATACCTCCCAGCCAACGCTAGGGGTACTCTTCTCCCCCCTGAGCCCCCCGAGCCGCAAAGGGGACACACACACAATACTAGAGAATGCTAGCACCCATCTCGCCTCGTAAGGTCGAGCTACCACTCGTCACCCGATATGGGTATCCCAACTCCCACAAGAGAAAGTTCAGTCAAGATGAAATTTCAGTAGTGTAACGTTACGCAAGCCAGATGTGATCCATACTCCTCCTTCTCCATCCCTTTTATAGAGTTTCTTAGTTATTAGTTTCCCAAAACCCCATTTGATTCCTTTTTCATTTATTTAATTAGTAAAAACCTCCCCTGTACACATGCCTCCCAATCCCCCTAGTTGCACCGGAAATCAATTTTATTAATTAATTAACTATTCCTATTTTCCTCACTCACCTAAAAGCATTCCTAAAAACGTTCATCGGTGTCCCAATATTCCCTTACAATTCTTAAATGACTTGCACCTTACTTAATTCCTAGTTGAGTTCATAAATAGAAAGTTCCAAAGGCTAGATTTCTTACTAAGTTGGACATTCCCCTTTTTCCTTTAAGTTTCCCCTTTTCTTTAAGTTTCATTTTCTTTCAGGTTTCCCCCTTTTTCCTTTTTAACTAAAAATCAATTTAGCAGGTGTAAATAAAAACAACCATTTACCCTTTTAATAAATTTAGTCCTCCATTATGATTTTTTTACTTTAATAATTAAAGTTTGAA
Source organism: Picea engelmannii (assembly GCA_009831015.1). Taxonomy (NCBI): domain Eukaryota; kingdom Viridiplantae; phylum Streptophyta; class Pinopsida; order Pinales; family Pinaceae; genus Picea; species Picea engelmannii. The sequence continues at coordinate 288,312 of ML786761.1, read as the reverse complement.
TTTATTACCCCCCTTTTTGTTACATGTTTATTTAGTTTTTCTTTATCCACATGTTCTACTTAGACCTAGGTTTTAATTTCACTAGGCTGGGTGACAATTTTTTTAAGGGAAAATTTGTTATTAAACTTTACTTGTCACATCATTCATTTTAAGGCCGACCAGGTCCTAAGGAGGCATAGTTTTCTAGGCATTAAGTTTATTAAGTTACCATAGTTAAAATTGCAATGTTCCCTTCAAGATGCCCCACGTGCTCCAAGGGTGCCACTCGCCTCTTTCTGTTTTATTCACGCGAAGTGCCCTTCAAGACGCACTATGTGCTCCAAGGGTGCCACTCGCCTCTTGACTGAATTTGGTAGATGTCAAACCCCTAAAGTCAATACTCTGTTAGGTGATATTGTGGGAGACTAAGGGCCTCTAAGGAATTGGCCCCTGCCTTAATGCTCACCTGTTAGAATCATCGTGAGTGATTGTAACAATCTTCCCTCATGACATCGTGGGTCTTCTCAAACTAGGCAATCGTTAACCTACAGTTCGAGCCATGGAAGGAGTGCTAGTAGGATGTGGCAAGGATGCTACCACACCTCTCCCTCAATGTCTCTGGTTGTCGTGTGTGACCCCTGTTGTAACAGATATCAAAATTGACTGCGTTGTTTGAGACTGGTTACGGATGCTATAGCATTTACATCCAAGCAAAATCAAAATGGAAGTGACTTGGTTGGCATGAAGTCACTAAAGGCTTTGGCGCTTCTTGGGGCAGGGGTGTCTGGCTTATTTGAATTTATAGGTCTATTATAGCGATGAAACTACTACTATAGAAGTGAGTGCAATAAAGGGAAAATGTGAAGTTAGAAGACATCATCATTTATCTCTAGTACCGGGCAATTTTATTTTTGATCACATTTTCTTTTGCAGCTGCATCTACAATCCAAAAAAGGGCACACTTAAGCAGTTGCCTGCAAGCGTCAAGCTAAGCTCCTCAAAAACCATAGTAGGTAAGAAGGGCAAGCATCATGTAGATGAAACTGCAAGTGCTAAGCGAAAGGGAAAGACCATTTCAGTGGAACAATCTGCAGAAGAGATGTTAGAAGCCTCTCATGATTGTCGTTTGTCAACACTAGATATTTTTGTTGGCTGTGGTGGTTTGTCAAAGGGGTTGCAAAAATTAGGTGCCTCTGGCTTCTCATTGTGAGTAAGATTTACCAAGTGGGCCATCGAGTATGATCAAGCGGCTGCAGAAGCATTCAAGCTCAATCACCCAGAGGCTGAGGTTTTCTGCTAGAATTGCAACGTTGTACTAAGGTCAATCATGGAAAAGGGAGGAGATATTGATGAATGCATCTCAACATCAGAAGCGACTGAGCTATCCTTAGAACTTACTGATGAGCAAAAGACTAAGCTGCCCTTACCAGGACAAGTGGATTTCATCGAAGGTGGACCACCTTGTCAGAGTTAACCAAAGAACTTGGAGCAAAGTGAAATGTGAGATGATATTGACATTCCTCTCATATGCTGATTATTTTCGGCCAAGATTCTTTTTATTGGAGAATGTCAGAAATTTTGTATCATTCAAGAAAGGTCAGACATTTTGTCTCATGCTGGTATCACTCTTGGAAATGGGGTAGCAGGAAACTATGGGGTTTCACAATCACGTAAAAGGGCATTTATTTGGGCAGCGACACCTGAGGAATTCCTTCCAGAATGGCCAGACCCTATGCATGTTTTTGTTGGTTCATAGCTAAAAATATCCTTGCCTAGAGGTTTACAGTATGCTGTTGTGAGAGATGCTGCATTGGGTGCACCTTTTCATCCTATAACAGTGAGAGATACAATTGGTGACTTGCCACCTGTTGGTAATGGTGCAGATCTGTTGAAAACAACATATGGGAATGATCCAGTCTCTTGGTTTCAAAATAAAATTCGTGACGCGGAAGTTTCCCTTCATGACCATATATGCAAGGAAATGAATGAATTAAATTTCAAACGTTGCCAACGAATCTCTAAGCGCCTAGGTGCTGATTGGCGAGATCTTCCAGAAGAAAAGGTTAAGTTGTCTACTGGGCAAATAGCTGATCTCATTCCTTGGTGCCTGCCAAACACTGTCGATCGGCATAATCAATAGAAAGGTCTTTTTGGAAGACTAGACTGGGAAGGGAACTTCCCTACTTCTATTACAGATCCAAAACCTATGGGAAAAGTAGGCATGTGCTTCCATCCTGAGCGGGACCGTATTGTTACTGTTCGAGAATGTGCACGCTCCCAAGGTTTTCCAGACACGTACAAGTTTTGCGGTGATATACAAAGCATGTATCGAAAAATTGGAAATGCAGTGCTCCACCATTGGCATTGGCTTTAGGAAGAAAACTAAAGGTACTGAAGAATACACTGAAAGGTGAGGGAGATGATCTAACTCACTGGATGCAGCCTCAAATTGAATACGAGTATCCCCGAGACACAGTCATTTGGAAACGACTACCTGAAGTTGTTACCGACGGTAATGGCAGATTTCTTATTTGCAGATTGTGCGAATCAGGGATCTGACCTATTTGTTGCCGCGCTGGCTCGTATGGGCGTTATGGGCCTGTTGCATTTTTAGCCACGCATGGAATACTAATTACGGTGTTTGCAGATGATGTAGAGAGATTCTCCTGACAGGACTGACAACGACAAGGAGCGTTTTTCTAAAGCTGCGGGGCACAAACTAGCAAACAGACAGTTTGGCAGGGAGGCTTTCCAAGGATAGTTTTCTGACAGGATAAATCCTTATCAATGGTAGAAGGTGGACGCTCTCATATGGAACTGTCGCTTATGTTACTCAAGAATATACCCTCATCGGCACTCTAACGGTTCGAGAATAAATCCACTATGCTACCCATGTCAGGCTTCCAGACAAAACGCCCCGAGAGGAAAATATGGCTATTGTTGAGAGCACCATTATGGAAACGGGTCTGCAGGACTGTGCGGACACTCCGATCGGAAATTGGCATCTACGGGGATTGAGTGGTGGAGAGAAGAGGCGCGTTAGGATTTCTCTGGAGATTCTCATGCGCCTTCGTTTTCTCTTTCTCGATGAGCCAACCAGTGGTCTTGATAATGCTTCAGCGTTCTTCGTGACACAAACTCTTAGAAACCTAGCCCGCGATGGAAGGACTGTGACTGCTTCCATTCACCAGCCCAGTGGTGAAGTGTTTACTTTGTTTGATTACCTGTGTCTCTTGTCTGGAGGGCAGACTGTCTACTTCGGTGAAACAAAATCTTCCCACGAGTTCTTTGAACAAGCCAGCTTCCCATACCCTCCACTGAGAAATCCTTCAGATCATTTCATTCGTTGCATCAATTCGGATTTCGATAGGGTGAAAGCTACTCTGAAGGGATCGTACAGACTCAGAGCCACGGAATTGAATGACCCTCTTGAAAAGATGAGCACAGCTCAAGCCAGACAGAATTTGGACGGACCAGTTTAATTCCTCTGAGTATGCCATGGTGACAGCTGCGAGGGTTCATGAAATATCACAAATTAAAGGAACGGTGCTAGAATCGAACGGAAGTCAAGCTAGTTTCTTGATGCAGTGCTACACATTGACAAAACGATCTTTCGTTAATATGACTGGAAAGAGGTTCTTGCGCGTCTTATGTTTCTGGATTCTTGACATTCATGTCCATTGGAGGATTTCCTTCTTTTGTGAAGGATATGAAGGTGTTCCAGCGCGAAAGATTCAATGGACACTACAGAGTGCTTGCTTTTGTCATTGCCGACACGCTGTCTTCAATGCCATATCTGACACTTGTTGCAACAATATCCGGGACAATCACATACTACATGGTGAAATTGCATCCTGTATTTACTCACTATTTATATTTCGTGCTGAGCCTCTTCTCTTGCATGTCCGTCGTCGAGAGCTTGATGATGACAGTGGCCACCTTGGTGCCCAATTTCTTGATGGGACTCATCACAGGAGCAGGAATCCTGGGAATATCTATGTTGGTCTTTATGATAAGTTTGTTGAAATTTAAAAGAAGGTGGGTGCCTTTGCAATAGCATTGGAGACAGTAAACAACTGCCTTTCAGATGCCATTGGTTCATTGGCCCGAGGTCGGGCTGATGGAGATAGCAGGACTGCTGGTTTGATTTATTCAGGGAATGATATCTTAGAAGCATACAAATTTGCTGGAGTAACAAGTGCACAAGAAAGGTTTTAGAAATACTAATTGACATTCGCTATTTATTTCTTCAGTATGGTATTGCATACCGGTTTCGTATTTGCAAATAAAAGCACAAGTATTTTAGTGTACCTTGTTTCATGGATTTATGTGGTTGTGGAGCTCGCAATTTGTATGTCTGTAACGGTAAACGCATCTGTCAGTCGCAGAGTGCCAGGAAGACAAACCATTTCAGATTCCTGGAAGACAAAGAGTTTTATTTTTTCTGTTTAAAAGACTGATGTATGTAACATTCAAAAAAGGGGAATAGCCCAGGAGCCTTTTCAGAGGCTGGGTTTGTAACGCATTTTTTTATCAAATATAGAATTGAGTTTTCAAGAGATTCTATACTTTTTCACTGTCTGATTCCGTTTGCTTCCAGTATTATCGTTTCTGAAGTTTTCATCAATGTTTTTTCTGCCTTATGTTCGTTATTTCAGCTTGTAATGGTTACAATTCAGTACAACCTCTGTTGTAGCTATTTTGAAGCATCCTTTAATGTGCAGTTTTTCCTCTGTTTTGCCATGAGTAAAATAAGACCTGCACTTTAATTGGTTTTGCCTCATTTACAAGTTTTGTTTGTGTGCAGCCTTTCCTCTGTCTTTCAGCAAGACAAGACCTGCGTTCAGATATTTGAAGTTTCAGTGTTATTTCTTCCATTGAAAGGAAGACCAGATGCTTGGCTTTGTCTTTCAGTTTTGTTCATCTCTATCTGCTATCCATCCTCATGATTTTTTAATGAATTAGACAACCAAGGTCATGCCTTTTGTTTCTGATCTATAAATGAGTGGAATGACTATTTTGGACCTGGTTCTTGAAGCCTCATATGCTATTCGATCTCTACTATTGTCTCTTTTTCTTGATTTTCATTTGACTCCATGCCCAATGGACCTTTTCCCTAGTTTAACACCCAAACTCCAAAAATCTAAGACCATCTTTTACCCATAAATCTGCCCACCTTTTTCAAGCTACTTAAATTCCTATCGTGACATTGTTCAAGAGATCCCTCTCGGGTTCGAAGGGGCAGCTCCCGATCTAAAGTGGTTCAAGGTTGCCTCGGGATTGATTTGCTACAGCCCATTTCAGTTATGAGTGTCAACAACCCCTCTACTCCAAATGTGATTCTAGTTGGCAAGCTATCGTAAACTTGCATCCATCAACGAATCATTCTAGCAATAATAATCAGTTATCATAACGTCTAATCATATGTACATATGTCACATCAAAAACATTCAAACCCTAACATTCCACTCTTTAACTCGATCCAGAGTCCAAGGGGTTTCATCGATGCCTCTTCATCCTCAATGTCTAGAGTCTTGCACACTCAGTAGAACCCAATCAATAGCACCTATCTATGTAAATACAATAAAATAACATATCATCAAATCCACAATACCTCAAAATCATAATCAAAACAACCAATAGTATAATAACCCAGATCACTTGCATGCAAGTGTCCTCAAAGAATAATTTTGCCCAGTGCGCGCAAGAGTGGGATGTTACATACACCCCCTCTTGTTTTAAACTTCGTCACGAATTTTCACAATATATAAGTGCCGAAATAAAGTGCATCAAAATATCATAGTCTAGCTATCAAACAAAAATAGAAACTGTTGATGCATATCATATGTGTCCTCCCAGGTCGTCGAGTGCAGACTATAGTTGTCCTACTGGACCTTGACCTAATCTACTGTTCGACGCCGTAGCTGTCGGATGTGATGGTCCAGGATGCAGATTGGCTCCACTGTGAGAGCACCCTCTTCAGATACCTGCAAGGAACTCATGTCAATAACATGTGTAGGATCACTAATATAATGTCTGAAAATAGATACATGAAAAACATCAAGCATACACCTCAAAGAATCAAGAAAGGTTAGTTGATATGCCATGAGCCCATTATTTTCCAAAATATCGAAAGGTCCCATGATCCTAGGAGAGAGTTTAGTACCCTTTCCAAACTTGATCGAACTCTTATGCAGTTTCACCCACAAGAATAGTCGATCGCCAACTTCCTAACTCTTATGTTGATCCTGCACTTCCTTGATCCTTTGTCTTATTGTTTTCATTTGATCTTCCATTTCTTGGATTGATTTCGGTCCCACTAGGACCCTATCCTCAAGCTCATCCAAACTCAAAGGCGTCCAACATGGTTTCCTGTAAATAAACTCGAAAGGCGCCATCTTAATGGTTCTTTGATAACTATTGTTATATGCAAATTCTACCAGTGGCAAGAATTCTTCCCAACGCTTTTGTTGGTCCATAACATACATACACAACATGTCCTCCAATATTTGGCTTGTTCGTTTGGTCTGTCCATCTATCTCTGGGTGATACGCGGTACTAAAGTTAAGTTGGGTTCCCAAGGCCTCTTGGAAACTAGTCCAAAATCGTCCTGTAAACACCAATCCTCTATCAGATATACTCCTCTTAGGCACGCCATGCAACCTCACAATCTCACTGGTGAAAACTCTAGCTATGTCAAGTGCCTGATATGTCATACACACATGAATAAAATGAGCACTCTTCGTCAGAGTGTTGACTACCACAAAAATCGAGTTGTGTCTCCTTACTGTCAATGGCCATCCAATAATGAAATCCATTGAAATTACCTCCCATTTTGATTCCGGAATAGCATGCAACTATAGTAATCCTACCGGATGTCTATGTTCATCCTTCACCTGCTAACATTCTAGACATCTTGCCACATAGTTGACTATGTCTTCCTTCATTCCTTTTCATAAGAATAAGGTTTAAGGTCTTCACTCATCTTCGTGACTCTTGGGTAAGCCATGTGCACTGCTCTTTGAGCCTCATTTAGGACCATACTCCTCAACTCGTCATTGGGAGGTACGTAAATTTGAATTTTAAATCTCAATAATCTGTCGTTGTCCATAGTAAAGCCTTCAAATCTTGGTACCATCATTTTGTTTTTTTCGATTAAATACTTGACCTATTTGTACTAGTCATCGTTGCGCTGTAAAGTTAGAATATTTTCACATATATTCGTCTGAAGAGGCATCACCAAAACGATGTGTGGTCTCCGACTCAACGCATTCGCCACTCTGTTCACTGTTCCTTTTATGTAAGTAATCTCTAAATCACACTCGCTAAGAAATTCCAACCAACGTCATTGTCGCGCGTTCAACTCACTTTGCATAAAGATGTGTTGTAGTCCACAGTGGTCCGTTTTTAGTTTGAATTTTCATCCAATAAGGTAGTGTCTCCAAAATCTCAAGGCATAAACAATGGATAACAACTTCAAATTGTGCGTTGCATAGTTCTCCTCATTCCTTCTCAACTTTCTGGAGATGTAAGCGATCACTCGACCGTCTTGCATCAAAAATCCACCTAAGCCTTCCTTGGATGTGTCAGTGCATACCAAGAAGTCCACGTCCATGTCAGGGACCTTCAGTATTGTTGTTGTCATCAACAACTCCTTGAGCCTCCAAAATGCCTTCGCACATTTATCGGTCCAAAAAAACTTCTTGTTCTTCTTCTGCAATTCCGTAATCGGATTTTCTATCTTCAAAAAACCCTCGACGAACCATCGATAGTATCCTGCTAAACCCATGAAGCTACTCACTTCAGGGAAATTCATCGGAACAAGCCATTCCATAATAGCCTCGAACTTTGTTGGATCCACAATGATACCTTCGCTAGAGATGACATGCCCTAAGTATTAAATCTTCGATTGATAAAACAATCATTTAGACAATTTCCCATACAATTTGTTCTCTCGTAGACATTGTAGTACCATGTGCAAGTGCTCGGTATGCTCCTCCATCGTCTGAGATTAAATCAAAATATCGTCAATGAATACTTGGAGGAACCTGTCCAAGCATTCACAGAACACCCCGTTCATCAAACTCATAAATACCCTTAGGGCGTTCGTCAGTCCAAACGGTAAAACAATAAACTCATAATGTCCAAACCTCATCTTAAAGGTGGTCTTAGGGATTTCATCCTCCTTGATCCATAACTAGTGATACCCTGATCTCAAGTCGATCTTTGAAAATATCGTCGCACCCTTCATCTGATCAAATAGATCATCAATCCTTGGCAATGGATATTGATTCTTGATCGTTGCCTTGTTCAACTGACGGTAGTCAATACAGAGTCTCCACGACCCATCCTCATTTCGTATGAAAATAATAGGCGCACTCCATGGTAACACACTTGGACGCATAAGTCCTAGGTCCAACAACTCCTTTAGTTTCATTTTCAACTCCTGTAACTCCAGGGTTGACATCCGATAAGTCGTTCTTTATATCGATTCAGTACTTGGTTTTAGTTCTATGGTAAATTCCAATTCCCTCTCCGACGGAATCCCAGGTAACTCCTCAGGGAAGACGTCCACAAATTCTCTCACCACCGAAAGGTATTCTAGACCTTCCACTACTCCCTTCTCGTTTGATGCAAGGATCACATAAATCTTACATCCCTTGTGCATGCTCTTCCGTAGTTTCAAGGGAGAGATGAACCTCTAGGAAACTCCCTAGTTCTGACCTTCAATCACACATCTATGTCCCTCATCATCAACTAAGATCAATTGTTTCATCTTACAGTTGAGTATCACCACATGTGATTCCAACTAGTCCATACCGATCATGACGTCATAAGATCCTAAGATCGTGATGTATAGGTTGGCCCTAGTGAAAAACTCTCCCAGGTTAAGGCCACAGCCCGTAACCTTCCCACCAACCTTTTGTTTGGTTCCCAGAGCCATTTCTACAATGCTAAACTCATCTTGTTCGAATTCCTTTACCTTAATTCTTTTTAGCACTACACCATAAATGAAAGTCTTTGTAGCACCTGGATCTATCAAAATACTAAGGGTCTGGTCAACAACGATACCTAATGTCTCGAGAACAGTCGATTGGTGCTCTGCATGGAGGTTATGCACCGCTACATGAATCTGATGGGCCTTGCCCAAATCTCCCATGATAGTGGGTCCGACTAATCTAGATGCTCTAGTCCTCTCCACTGGGAAATCGCACTGGTAATGTGGCTCCCCACATGTCCAACACCATTTCTTCGGTCCAGTACTCTTGGTACCTGAAGCTAGCGGCCGATCGGCCTGGAACCCTAATCTGCTCTGCTGAACAGGCCTAAACTATTGTTGTTGTAGTTGACACTGATGCTGGTGCTATGGTCCTTGATAAGGAGTCCATTGTTGAGGTGTTGGTCACCGAGGTGTAGTGAAAGTGGATCCTCTCTGGAAGCCATGATATCCTGGTGAATGTCTAGCTGATGGTTGATGCAGCTGTGAACCAGAAGATGCTTGTCCCATTGGTCTCGTTGGAGTCCTACTCTGACCCTCGCTGATAATATCCTCCTCTTCTATGAGGTCCTTCTGAACAAAATCATGCAAGGTTTGAGGCATCAGAATCCTAACCCTTGCATGAATGATGATATTAAGGCAAAAAATGAACCTGTCGACCTTAAGTTTCTCTTTATTTAGGTGCGGAGCCTACCGAAGCATCTCCATAAAATGGGCCTTGTACTCGGGAACCGTATGGTCTCCCTGTCGTAAGGCGTTGAACTCATTGAGTTGATTCTCAATGAATTCCTCCAATAGATACCTCTCTCGGAACCGTTCCTTGAACAATTCCCATGACACGTCTTCGATGAACATGTTCAATTGCGGTAGGACCGTCTTCCACCATAGAAGAGCTCTCCCCTTCAGTTGAAATACCTCCATGCATACCTTCATGTTGGAGGTATAGTTGCGAAGTGCAAAGCACATTGCCATATTCTCCAACCATGCCTCGGTAGCTGCACCATCCGGGGCACCAAAGAACTCGGGAAATTTGACCTTCTCAAATTCGCGACGAATTCTACTAGTACCGATCGAAGCACGCGGTGGACCCTCAGAGGGTGCCAACGCCCTGGCCTCATCTCTATCCAAATGGATGATCAATGCCTCAAACCTCCTCTGAAAGGACCTCATCAACCCAACCACATCACCCACAACTATCTGTTCCTGCCCGACAACCTGTTTGTCTCCCTGGGGGTTAGACCCCTCGGGTGTGGATGCTACTAGGGGCATCATGCCTCCTTCCCTAACACCCCTTCGTCTACCTCTGCGATGTCCTCTAACCATGATTACCTGCACAAATACAATCAGTTTAATTAGCAACACTACAATCAAATTCTAATCAACGGAAGTTGTAGTGATCCCAAGTCGCAGGTCGAACCGACTCTAATACCATATGTAACAACCCCCGTCGTTACAACTACATGCGACGCATAATTAGTGAGACCTTTTTTTTTGTTTAATTTTTATAATTAATAAGAAATTTAGTAGACAAGATATTCCAATTAGAATATTTGTGTAGTTTACTATCCTATTTAACTATTTTGCAACATTCTTAATTATTAATCAATAATTAAAATAACACTTGGGTAGTATTCAACTTAACCAACAATAACTTTGTCGCAAGTGGGATACATAAGCCACATTATATTACTAAGAGTGATTAAATTATAATCAACCTTAACATAAAATCAATAGATTAATTTATTATCAAAAACAAATTCATTGGAAAACTTAATAACAAAATCAATAAGCCCAATCACCTTCTATTATTAATATAACCCATATAAAATTATAATAATATGTATATGTTTAATAGTACAAATAGATTTAATTATCTATATAGTACGTAACCATTTTAGTGTACCTAGCACTTATTCAACAACTTCAATAATTCTATAATGAGCAAAGTAGGGATTTTTCTTGCAACCATTTTAATCTTTCTTACTTACCTTAAATTCAAATTATTAAAGAGGATAGAACTTTTAGTTAACACCCATATTATATTATTTATTTATATTAAATTTTATTCTATGACTTACACATATACTACACACCATCTTGTGTCTTTATATCTATTCCGAATATCTCAACAAATATAATAAACCATTGTTAGTACAACATTTGTAAGAAGGACGAATATAATATAATATAACACTACAATCAAAATAACATGAGAATAATATTACCATACCTTAAATGCCCTTTCAACCACAATTGTTTTAATTGAATATTCATGCAAGGATTAATTTACACCTTTTACATAGTCTCTTCCTGTCCAAATTTTCAGGGATACTAAATAATGTGTGATAATAATAGTGTCGATTTCTGCATATACATATAAGTTAACTCTATTTTGTTTCGATCGGTCAATTCACTTCAATTCACTATAGACGCTGAAACATTAAACATTAAATAGGGAATGCCACTCGTCAACGACAATATAGTCCACAAGTGTAACCACGAGTCTTAACTCTATTTTCAAATCTAACAACATTATCTTGGGTTTATCGATCACCCATCATTAGGATACATCAACCTCAATCTGATTAAATACATAAAATTACGCCAAATAAAAATTGATTAACCATTGTTTTCATAACTTACCAAGTTGCAAGATCTAATTTTGAGGTAAATGACTGAAGTTTCCAGTAAACCCTTCTTAGAAAAAGAATGATGTATTACGCAACTATTGGTTAAGAAAATCAGTCTTCAGATTAAAAAAACTACCCGACTGTAACACGAACCCCATCCAAGGTTTTTACGCCCAACTGTAAGTGTAACTCATACCCTAGAAATGGAAATTCATAAGGTGCATTCATAGAGATCTGAAGCAACGCAGAGAATCAAGCCCAAAATTGTTGGGTGGGTTCTGTGTAAATCGTTGTGTAAATACAGAGTAGATCGTTGTGTAAAACCTGGGCTAAATGACTGTGTAAATACTCGGTGAAATTGCTGTGTAAAACACCAAGAAAATCGTCGAGGGGCACTACCTTTGTTGGGAAAATTGCCAAGTAATTCGTTGTTTGATAACTCGAATTTTTCTGAGGAACAAAGAATGGATAGACGGTTTGTACGAGACCCCTGGATTCACTGGAAAAAATGCTTTTTCCCCTTTTGCAAAGAGCCAAGGTAATCGAAGATTAATCAATAAAAAAAAACGTATAGATTAATCATTCAAAACGTAGAGATGATCATTCAAAAAAAACGCAGAGATTTATCATTCAAAACGTAGAGATAACCATTCAGAGATTAATCATTCAAACGCAGAGATGATCATTCAAAAAAAAATGCAGAGATTAATCATTTAGAGATTAATCATTCAAAACACAGAGATAATCATTCAGAGATTAATCATTCAAAACACAGAGATGATCATTCAAAAAAAAATGCAGAGATACATGTACAAATCATCGAGCAAAATGCATAGATTATTAATGATGTTCTCTGGGAGAAAAAAAAAACGTAGAGAGCAATAAATCTGAGCTATGAAGGGTGGTTTCACTGCACCTAACAGTGAATTCGCTGGGCTACCAACCATAAATCTTCACAGAGTAAGGTAAACAATAAACACAGAGAAATGAAGGGTGATCTTGTTATTCACAGAAGTGAACTCGTCGGACAGTCAAAACGAAAAATAATGCTGAGAAATAAAACATTCTAGACAACTGGAAGTGACACCCCAATCATTGGTTGGAAGCACAAAGTTGCAAAGAAGAAACACAATAATCGCAGAGGCTAAGGAGGGAATAAAGGATCAGGAGAGAAGTCCTTGCAGGGCAGATAGATGATCCTACAGTTATTATCCATGCACAAGAAAGAAGGGCATTTGAATCTAAATCCTTAACATCGGAGTGAAGGACAGTTGATTCGACTCCTGACAGACTGCTCAGGGACAGACTAATAACTTAAAGGATAAAGGAACAAACGAAAAAAACAAAAATCTACATCTAGATCTTCTCTGTGGATAATCAAATAATGAAATAAAAGCGCAATCAAGAAATAAACAAAACACAGGCAGAAGATAGAAGAGCGCATGAAAGGTTTTGAGTCTGGGGCTCATTCTGGCCATGCACAAATAGATAGTAAATTAAATCTCATGGCAATGAAATGTTCATCCGAGTACAGTAAAATAACAAGTGTAAATTAAATTTCATTGCAAGTAACAACTTTAACATGCATACCTTAGCCAAATGTGAATGCTCCAAAGTCGTTTTCCTATGCGCGCTCTGTCCAGCTCCTGCTTGCCAACTGATGTGATGTCATCGGTACCTCCCAGCCAACGCTAGGGGTACTCTTCTTCCCCCTGAGCCCCCCGAGCTGCAAAGGGGCCATGCACACAATACCAAAGAATGCTAGCACCCAACTCGCCTTGTAAGGTCGAGCTACCACTCGTCACCCGAGGTGGGTATCCCAACTCCCACAAGAGAAAGTTTAGTCAAGATGAAATTTCAGCAGCGTAATGTTACGCAAGCCATATGTGATCCATACTCCTCCTTTGTCATCCCTTTTATAGAGTTTCTTAGTTATTAGTTTCCCAAACCCTCATTAGATTCCTTTTTCATTTATTTAATTAGGAAAAACCTCCAACGTACACATGTTTCCTGATCCCCGTAGTTGCATCAGAAATAAATTTCATTAATTAATTAAATATTCCTATTACCCTCACCCACCTAAAATCATTCCTAAAAACGATCCTTGGTGTCCCAATATTCCATTACAATTCTTAAATGACTTGCGCCTTACTTAATTCCTAGTTGAGTTCATAAATAGAAGATCCCAAAGGCTAGATTCCTTACTAAGTTGGACATTCCCATTTTTCCTTTAAGTTTCCCCTTTTTTTTAAGTTTCATTTTCTTTTAAGTTTCCCCATTTTTCCTTTTTAACTAAAAATCAATTTAGCAGGTGTAGATAAAAACAACTGTTTACCCTTTTAATAAATTTCTTCCTCCATTATAATTTTTTTACTTTAATAATTAAAGTTTGAATTTCTTGTCCCCCTTTTTGTTACATGTTTATTTAGTTTTTCTTTATCCACATGTTCTACTTAGACCTAGGTTTTAATTTCACTAGGTTGGGCGATAAAAATTTTAAGGGAAAATTTGTTATTAAACTTTACTTGTCACATAATTCATTTTAAGGCCGACCAAGTCCTAAGGAGGCATATTTTTCTAGGCATTAGGTATATTAACTTACCATATTTAAAATCATGACATTCCCTTCAGGACACACCACGTGCTCCAAGGGCGCCACTCGCCTCTTTTCGTTTTATTCGCACGACGTGCCCTTCAAGACACTCTACATGCTTCAAGGGTGCCACTCACCTCTTGACTGAATTTGTTAGACGTCAAACCCCTGGAGTCAATACTCCGTCAGGTAGGTGATCTTGTGGGAGACTAAGGACCTCTAAAGAATAAGGCCCTTGCCTTAATGTGCGCCCCTTAGAATCATCAGGAGCGACTGTCACAATATTCCCTCATGACATCATCGGTCTTCTTGAACTAGGTAATCGTTAACCTACAGTTCGAGCCACAACGAGAGTGCTAGTAGGTTGTAGCAGGGTCGTTGCCACACCTCTCCCTCAATTTCTTTGGTTGTCATGCGTGACTCCTCTATTCCAAATGTGAGTCTAGTCCGAAACCTATCATCAGCCTGCATCCATCAATGAATCATTTCAGCTATAATAATCAGTCATCATAACATCTAATCATATGTACATATGTCACATCAACAACATTCAAACCCTAACAGTCCACTCCTTGACTCGATCCTCTGCATCCTTAATGTCTAGAGTCCTGCACACTAAGGAGAACCCAGTCAATAACACATGTCTATGTAAATACAACAAAATAACATATCATCAAATCCACAATACCTCAAAATCATAATCAAAACAACCAATAGTATAATAACCCAGATCACTTGTACGCAAGTGTCCTCAAAGAATAAGCTCGCTCAGTGCACATAAGAGTGGGATGTTACACCCTACACCACCATCTATTATTATCCAAACAAACTCGTGCTTCTTCAACCTCCCTTTAATTCATTATTCCATCTCCAAAGTGAGAAATTCCCATGTTCCATTCTCCACCAAAACCTTAGCAATCTTTTTCCCTACAACTGAATTTAACGATAAGTAGATAGAAAAATAAATAGATAATCTAATTCCAAGTTCAAAGGAAATAAAAATACATTTTCCTTTACTTTTCTAAATTCAATTTCATTACCTTAAATCCTTGCATTGAGTATTATTTGCAAGAAACTAGTTATGTATATTGGATAATTATGTATATTGGAGAGTTGAGCATTGCATAACACCACCATTTTTGGTATTTTATATAAAACTCATTGGCCATGCAAAGAAAACTATTCAACAATGATCTCCAAAGTATCAATGGAACTTGTTGATATCACATGACCCAATGACATTGGGTCATGTGGGAAACCAAACACCACTCTAAGAATTACTTAGATCAATGGGTTTAAATACGCCACATTTCTTAGGATCCTATAATGGTATAACCAAAATAAAAGTTCACATCCAATGATGAAAATGAGTGGTATATTATGAACAACATGTCAATCGAGTGTTCTTCAATTACCTAAAAACTCATTCTCTCCAAGGACGTCGACACCTTTGCATCTCCAATGACACCAATATCTTGCCTATGAGGTTTCTCCTCCACCCGTTTACATGAACAACTTAGAGGACAAGGAATTTTTTGAGATTCCTCAATTCTCTATAGCATACGTACCATGTTGAGACAATAAAAATCCTGATAAAAATAATGTGTGAGAAAACCTTGTCAAAGTGCCTCACAAATCAACACCGAGGTAGATGGATTTATATGGATGTTTGAGAGAGGAAAAACATCCTTGGAAGATTGTACAAAAAGTTCCTCGCACATCAACAATGAGGTAGATGGATTTATATGGATGTTTGAGAGAGGAATAAAATCCTTGTAAGATTGTACAATTAAAAAATTTTGCTATGCGAAAAATCACTATTAAAATATGATGAGAAGTTGTCAAAGCATTATAAGTTTCAAGAGTATATAGGTTAAGAATTTGATTTGATTTCTAATTATATTGGAGCATAGTACATACGAATTGTTGTATGAATAATTTAAATGTCGTAATATTATATTGTCAACAACATGCCCAGGGTTTTGTGCGGATTATAATCATTTTTATATATGAGCTATTATTAGTCTTTTGTATACTAACATCATTAGAAGTTCCTAAGAGGCAGGGTGTGAGTAGATTTTAATTTTTCCCTATTTAGGAACTCGAGTGTGGAATTAGCTATGTATTTCATGAGAACTATGTATTTCACTTGAAATACGCACCAACAACCATAGTTACTATGTTCGAATTTGAACTGGGATTTGAATTCAATTCGATAGCATAACAATTCAAACTATAAATTCTCAATATACATTTTGAGGCTCATATTCATATCCATTTATTTTAAAATTTGAATCACTTATGATTTCTGATAACTCTGGATAATGTAACAATATTTCATCAAGAGATGTTGTGCCCTCCTCCTTTCTCCAAAACTCCTCTTTGTTTTAAAACTTTTTTATGTAAGATTTCTCCCATTTCTCCCAGATCACGATTAAGGTTCTAATAATGATGACTAGTTAGGAAATATATTCATAAATCAATTAGTCATCACCTTGTTTTAGAAGTGTGAATGCTATGTTAGTTAAACAAGCTTCATCCTAGGCCTAGCCTGGAAACGCTTTTTGATTAGCATTGAAAAAAACTACCAAGATAAGAAGTTGCTTAATATCCTGAAATCTCTTGTCATGCCGAGTTGTCCATAGAAACTTAGTTCCTTTACCTGGTAACTAAAGGTCCTCTCCTTGAATCTTAGAGAAGCCCTTTACAATCTTTGATATTATCCAGCTAATCCCAAGTAGTAAAATGTAGCAAGGTAATGGAGGGTCCATTTTGACACTTCCAGGCATAGCTTCCTTTTTCTTTCTAGGGAAAGAACAAGGATACATATTATCTTTAGGAATGTGATTGGCACAAAGGAGATGGAAAAAATAAAATGATTCCTCATTCTTGCATTGATTGKTCATTCCTTTCTCTACCTCATCTATTTAGATATGTGAACTCATATGCTTATTTAGAAAATGTATGTGGCCACTTCTTATCAAATTTGTCCATTTTGTCCACTYTCATACATGCTAACTAATTGTATCTAATTTCATTRAACTATTGTCTATTAGAATAGATAATTTCRTATTTTTTTWTSGACARGGGTGAATTTGGTAACKRTGTTCTCAATTATAGTTAAATATGGACAATTATGATCAACCATAGTCAACTATGGTCAATCATGATTACTCATAGTCAACTATAATAAACYCTCTTMAACTRTAAATTCACYATCATAAACCATASTCAAGCATGATAAACCCTCTTCAAYTATAAATTGACCATCAWCAACCATAATCAACCCTAATCTACTAATCCTSAYGCTCATGGATAGTCAACTAACAMWACTACATTATTAAAAGTTGTTAATATGTCAACCACTTTWAATAATGTAATTAYRTTAGTAATAWGCCTAAAKATAATGTTATACCATTTTTTATATAGTTTTACTTTGACCATCKATAATTATTTTCAAATAATAATAAATTTTTATATGGTTTTACTTTGWCTGTTTATAATTATTTYCAATTAATAWTRATTTAWSAGGAAAMACAAAGTTTTGAAAGAATAATATTTTTTAAGAAAGGTTTATAGGTATACATATCATAGTTTTAATGTGATCTTGATGATGTGTATTGCATGTAGTCTGAATGTGATCTTAATGATGTGTATTGCATGTAGTACAACCATGTTGAAAGTAATGAGTGGCACTTTATTTCCAATATAATAATTGGTAAAAATATATTAATTTTGGTTTATTTTTTCAAAGCTTTAATAAATAAGATGAAATTAATTGTGAGATTTTAATTTAGATATAGGGGTTATTGCTCAATTTGGTTGAATATGTCATGTTGCTTTTAGTTGAGGCTATTGGATTACTGAGAGGGGGGATGAATCTGTAATAGAGCAATTTAATCCTTTTTAACCATATAATCCATGTGTTATATCAATGTAGCATTATCATCCAATACCTGTAGAGTAAATAATCAATGAACAAATGAACAATCATACACATACACAATACACCAGTTTTTTATGTGGAAACCCAAAGCAGGAGAAAACCACAGAATGCTTTTTCTTATATGTCTTGAAGAATTAAATTTATTGGAAGCACCAACTTCCTTTGTTTTTTAGCTACAACTGAAAGGAGGCTCCAACCCCCTAGTTTCTCAGGCTACAACCTGAGGGAAGCTCCAACTTCCCAATTCTCTAGCTACAACCCCCTATGTTCTCCGTCTATAATGGGAAGTTGGTTACAATCACCTTTCCTTGCCATGTCCAACCTCCATGATGTATAAGTAGAATGATGGAACCACTATCACACCTTCACTGTGAGATATACTTCTGTAAACATGTACCAATCAACTTGTACCAAACAACCTATACCAATAACCTGAAACATGCATCAACCATGCATCAACCTGTACCTCAACTTGTAATTAGCTTGTACCATAAACAAGTGCATCAACCATGCACCAACCTGTACCAACCAACCTGTAATCAACCTATACCATAAAAAAGTGCATCAACCATGCACCAACCTATACCTCAACCTATACCATGAACAAGTGCATCAACCATGCACCAAACCTGTACAAATAACCTGTCACAACAACTTATCCAAACAACCTATCACAACAACCTGTCTCATTTTATCGACCAAATCAGATCTAATCACCAAGACAACTCTCAAAGATGTGCATCAACCAAGTATAACACAACTCATAATCATCACCAAGATTAATATATGCTAATAATACAAGTATGCTACATCATCCATAAACCATGTGTCAACAATACTACTAACAAGTGCCTCCAACCATGTACCAAGTATGTACCAATCATGTATCAACTACTCATAAACTATGATTCATCAATATGTACCAACATCATCAACTATA
>ML786761.1:211545-223477 GCA_009831015.1 Picea engelmannii | reverse complement strand
TGAAAGAATAATATTTTTTAAGAAAGGTTTATAGGTATACATATCATAGTTTTAATGTGATCTTGATGATGTGTATTGCATGTAGTCTGAATGTGATCTTAATGATGTGTATTGCATGTAGTACAACCATGTTGAAAGTAATGCGTGTCACTTTATTTCCAATATAATAAGTGGTAAAAATATGTTAATTTTAGTTTATTTTATGAAAGCATTAATAAATAGGATGAAATTAATTCTGAGATTTTAATTTAGATATAGGGGTTATTGTTCAATTTGGTTGAAGATGTCATGTTGATTTTAGTTGAGGCATGTTCATATACATATTGTTTTTTATTAAAGAAAATTGAGTAAATTAAAATTATATATATATTAGAGTTAACATTGGTTGATGTTATATAGTTTATTTTAATTTTATTGTATAATCTTATATTGTAAGTAAAAGAGTTGTGAATGTTGATTTTAGTTTGAAATGCTAATTTCTATGTTATTATTGCTAAAACATAGTGTTTTAATTTTAGTAGTACCTATGGTTATATGACTATTGAATGTTGCGTTGTTATTAAATCATAATACTAAGTGTGAAGGTTGTGCTTGTTGGTCACTTCCTAGATGAGAGTCAACCTATTACCACCAACACCTACTACCTAACCTGCACCACCTTATATTGTCAATGCAATAAACTTGTGCATTATCATCCTCCCCTTGATTAGATTTATTTTCTCCTAAATAAGAAATTATTGCAGTCCATTCTCTTTAAAAACCTTAGCAACATTTCTCCCTACAAGTAAACTTACAAAAAAATATAAATATATAGAAAAAATAATTAAATGATCCAATTCCAAGATCAAACTTACAAAATATGTTTTCACTCCCTTATTAAAATCCTAATTTCGTTACCTTAAATCCCTACATTGACTACACTTTGTAGGAAACCGGTTGCATATTAGAGTATGACATAGTTATGTGAAGATGGTTTGAGCATTGCACAAACCCACAATTGTTTTACAACTTCTATAAAACCCACCAAACACACAAACTATTCAATGGTGAGTTGCTATGTTTCAAAGACACTTTTATGCAATATGTAGATAGATGGGTTTAAATATTGCACATTTTTAAGGATCCTCAATGGTATACCCAAAAGAAAACATTTGCACCCAACAATGGATATGAATGGTGGATGACAAATGACATGTCAATCAAAAATTATTTTCAAAACATAGTGTTTTAGTTTGAGTAGTACCTGTCGTCATAAATGTTGAATGTCATTATATTATAATCATATTAGCAAGTGCAAACGTTGTGCTTATTAGTGAGTCTCTAGATGGGATTCATCTTATCACTCCCAATGATTGATACCTACCCTACACCACCATCTATTGTTATCCTAACAAACTCGTGCTTCTTGAGCCTCCCTTAAATTCATTATTCCATCTCCAAAGTGAGAAATTCCAATGCTCCATTCTCTGCCAAAACCTTAGAAATCTTTATCCCTACAACTCAATTTAACGATAAGTAGATAGAAAAATAAATAGATAATATAATTCCAAGTTCAAAGGAAAGAAAAACACATTTTCCTTTCCTTTTATAAATTCAATTTCGTTACCTTAAATCCTTGCATTGACTATTATTTGCAAGAAACTAGTTATGTATATTGGAGATTTGAGCATTGCATAACCCCACCATTTTTGGTATTTTATATAAAATGCATTGGCCATGCAAAGAAAACTATTCAACAATGATCTCCAAAGTATAAATGGAACGTGTCAATATCACATGACCCAATGAAATTGGTTCCTGTTGGAAACCAAACACCACTCTAAGTATTACTTAGATAAATGGGTTTAAACACCACACATTTCTTAGGATACTCCAATGGTATACCCAAAAAAAAAAATTGCATCCAATGATTGAGATGAGTGGTATATGATGAACAACATGTCAATCGAGTGTTCTTTAATTATCTAAAAACTCATGCTCTCCAAGGACGTCGACACCTTGGCATCTCCAAGGAAACCAACATCTTTCCTATGAGGCTTCTCCTCCACCCATTTACATGGACAACTTAGAGGACAAGGCCTTTTTTGAGATTCCTCAATTCCCTATAGCATATGTACCATGTTGAGACAATAAAAATCCTGATAAAAATAATGTGTGAGAAAACCTTGTCAAAGTGCCTCACAAATCAACACCGAGGTAGATCGATTTATATGGATGTTTGAGAGAGGAAAAACATCCTTGGAAGATTGTACAAAACGTTCCTCACACATCAATGATGAGGTAGATGGATTTATATGGATGTTTGAGAGAGGAATAACATCCTTGGAATATTATACAATTAAAAAATTTTGCTATGCGAAAAAGCACTATTAAAATATGATGAGAAGTTGTCAAAGCATTATAAATTTCAAGAGTATATAGGTTAAGAATTTGATTTGATTTATAATTATATTGGAACATAGTACATGTTAATTGTTGTATGAATAATTTAAATGTCGTAATATTATATTATCAACAACATGCCCAGTATTTTGTGAGAATTATAATCTTTTTTATATATGAGCTATTATTAGTCTTTTGTATACTAACATCATCATAAGTACTAACATCATGAGAAGTTCATGAGAGGTAGGGTGTGAGTAGTTTTTAAGGTTTCTTGATTTAGGAACTGGAGTGTGGAAGTAGCTATGTATTTCATGAGAACTATGCCTTTCACTTGAATTACGCACCATCAACCATAGTTACTAAGTTCGAATTTGAACCAGGATTTGAATTCGATTCGATAGCATAAAAATTCAGACTATAAATTCTCAATATACATTTTGAGGCTCATTTTAATCTTCATTTATTTTAAAATTTCAATCACTTTTGATTTCTGATAACTCTAGTTAATGTAACAATATTTCATCAAGAGATGTTGTGCCCTCCTCATTTCTCCAAAACTCCTCTTTGTTTTAAAACTTATTTATGTAAGATTTCTCCCATTTCTCCTAGATCACGATTAAGGTTCTAATAATGTTGACTGGTTAGGCAATCTATTCATAAATCAATTAGTCATCGCCTTGTTTTAGAAGTGTGAATGATCTGTTAGTTCAACAAGCTTCATGCCAGGCCTAGCCTGGAACGCTTTTTCTGCAGCATTGAAAAAAAATACCAATATAAGAAGTTTCTTAATCTCTTGAAATATCTCTTCATGCCGAGTTGTCCATAGAAACTTAGTTCCTTTACCTGGTAACTAAGGTCCTCTCCTGCAATCTTAGATAAACCCTTTATAATCTCTGATATGATCCAGCTAATCCAAAGCAGTAAAATGTAGCAAGGTAATGGAGGGTCCATTTTGACACTTCCAGACATAGCTGCCTTTTTCTTTCTAGGGAAATAAAATAGATACATATTATCTTTAGGAATGATATTGGCACAGAGGAGATGGAAAAACTAAAATTATTCCTCATTCTTATATTGATTGGTCATTCCTTTCTCTACCTCATCTATTTAGATATGTGAACTCATATGCTTATTTAGAAAATGTATGTGGCCACTTCTTATCAAATTTGTCCATTTTGTCCACTTTTATACATGCTAACTAACTGTATCTATTTTCATTGAACTATTGTCTATTAGAATAGATAATTTTGTAATTTTTTTCTGGACAGGGGTGAATTGGGTAACTGTGTTCTCAATTATAGTTAAATATGGACAATTATGATCAACCATAGTCAACTATGGTCAATCATGATTACTCATAGTCAACTATAATAAACCCTCTTCAACTGTACTTTACTATCATAAACCATAGTCAACCATGATAAACCATCTTCAACTATAAATTGACCATCATCAACCATAATCAACCCTAATCTACTAATCCTCATGCACATGGATAGTCAACTAACACAACTACATTATTAAAAGTTGTTAATATGTCAACCACTTTTAATAATGTGATTACGTTAGTAATAAGCCTAAATATAATGTTATACCACTTTTATATAGTTTTACTTTGACCATCTATAATTATTTTCAAATAATAATAAATTTTATATGGTTTTACTTTGACTGTTTATAATTATTTTCAATTAATAATAATTTATCAAGAAAAACAAAGTTTTGAAAGAATAATATTTTTTAAGAAAGGTTTATAGGTATACATATCATAATTTTAATGTGATCTTGATGATTTGTATTGCATGTAGTTTGAATGTGATCTTAAAGGCGTGGATTGCATGTAGTACAACCATGTTGAAAGTAATGAGTGGCACTTTATTTCCAATATAATAAGTGGTAAAAATATATTAATTTTAGTTTATTTTATTAAAGCATTAATAAATAAGATGAAATTAATTGTGAGATTTTAATTTAGATATAAGGGTTATTGTTCAATTTGGTTGAAGATGTCATGTTGATTTTAATTGAGGCATGTTCATATACATATTGTTTTTTATTAAAGAAAATTGATTAAATTAAAATTATATATATATTAGAGTTAACATTGGTTGATGTTATATAGTTTATTTTAATTTTATTGTATAATCTTATATTGTAAGTAAAAGAGTTGTGAATGTTGATTTTAGTTTGAAATGTTAATTTCTATGTTATTATCAGTAAAACATAGTGTTTTAATTTGAGTAGTACCTATGGTTATATGACTATTGAATGTTGCGTTGTTATTGAATCATAATACTAAGTGTGAAGGTTGTGTTTGTTGGCCACTTCCTAGATGAGATTAAACCTATTACCACCAACACCTACTACCTAACCTGCACCACCTTGTATTGTCAATGCAATAAACTTGTACATTATCACCCTCCCTTGATTAGATTTATTGTCTCCAAAATAAGATATTCTTGCACTCCATTCTCTTTCAAAACCTTAGCAGTGTTTCTCCCTACAACTAAAATTACAAAAAACTATAAATATATAGAAAAAATAATTAGACGATCCAATTCCAAGCTCAAACTAACAAAATATATTTTCACTCCCTTCTTAGAATCCTAATTTTGTTGCCTTAAATCCCTACATTGACTACAATTTGTAGGAAACCGGTTGCATATTAGAGTATTACATAGTTATGTTAAGATGGTTTGAGCATTGCACATACCGACAATTTGTTTACAAGTTCTATAAAACCCACCAAGCACACAAACTATTCAATGGTGAGTTGCTATGTTTCAAAGACACTTTTATGCAATATGTATATAGATGGGTTTAAATATTTCACATTTTTTAGGATCCTCAATGGTATACGCAAAAGAAAAAGTTTGCACCCAACCATGGAGATGAATTGTGGATGACGAACAACATGTCAATCATAAATTATTGTTGAAATTACTAAGACAACTGAGAGGGGGGGGGGTGAATCAATTGTTATTGTGCTTAAACAATTTTATGCCTATTAATATATTATTAATATTCTCTAAGTGATCATCAAGATTATGCAAGTCATGAACAACATAAATAGTAAACATAAATCACACATATGATATACACAGAGACAAATATTCATGAGGAAACCCATAAAGGGAGAAAACCTCTTCTTCTTAGAATGATAGGCAGTCTTTTATGTTCTGTACATCATCAATCTTTGAGAACCAACTAAAAATGAGGCTACAACCTCTTCTTTAACAAGATGCAACTTTTTGAGAGAACCAACCCTCAAGATTCTCTAGCACCCACTAGAAAGAAGCATATTTGCTCCTTATGATCTCCAACACCAATTGGATGGAAGCACCTACTTCCACTTATACAAGCACCAACTTGCACACATAAAACTCTTCGTTTTCCCTAGCACCACCCTGCCACCCTATTTTATAGCCACAAATAGATGGAAGCTACAACTCCCAATATTCATGCACCAACTTGAATAATAGAGGACCACAGTCCTCCCTAGCACCACCCTACCACCCTACCACCCTGAGATATAAATCTTTGCTTGCTGAAATTTATTACAGTGATATAGTATTTATCAATGACTTACCAGTCTCATCATTGTTCCGCTACACTGGTCTTCTCTTCTTGCATCAATGTCTTCCTGCTCGCATCTTCTTGCGCTTAAGTTCTCGTATAGTCTGTTGTTTTCATCATTTCTGCTCTGTCTAGCTTATGTTCTTCATCTTTTCATTTTCTCCCTCAATTCATGCTATAATATTCATTGCTTACAATTCGACTACTTTTTACAAAGAAACAACAGCCTCTCTCTGTCACAACATTTTTCTTTTATTCCTACTCTCATCATCTGTTACACTCTGCATCTCCAATGCTCAAGTCGGGAATCTCAAAAATGCTTAGGAATCATGATTCCAATGCTCAGGAACAATGATTCAAATGCTCAGGAACAATGATTCAGTTAGTGTAATTGAATCGTAACTGATCAAGAAATCACGAGATGAAACAACAACCCTTCGATCAGATTCAGTTTGATCAACGTCGTTGGATTATACACACAGATGATTTTTGAATTTTCAATACGTAACCTCTGATGTGGAGCCTAGCAGTGCTAGTTCCTTCCTCAATCTTCTGTTGATGTGACCTTGGGCAATGATCTCATGTGACCACGTGATTGCGGGCATGGCCAAAGGTGGTTTGAGGGAAATCCAATTTTATCCCCACAATTCACTACAGAGCTCCATGTATGCCTTTGGCGATACCGTGGTTTTGATTGCGTCCCACTCACAAAAATCTAAGACCCAAGCATGTTCTGACCCCGTAATAATATGGGACCGTCGATCTCACAATCTTGACGGTGCTCCTAAACTAATAGTTCAAATCTGTCCTTTCAAGTTCTGCGGATTAGATCTAACCTTCCTAAATAAATGGCTGTGATTTACTTCATGATCCAGGCTTCGAGAGTTTCAACTCTCAAACCCTGGTTTCCTTTGTACGTCAATATTTTAAAGTCAATGATCCGCGGAAACATTTCCTTCTCAATCGATCACTCTACCTCTACTTTGGGGATTTTTCCTCTCAACTAGATCAACGGTCCTGTGTCCCTTTTCTTGATCAACGGTTGAGATATTCTTCGCTACTACAGGCTTCGACAATTTCAATTCTCAAATTTCACGCTCTCCCATAACACTTTTAGCCAGAGTCTACAGATTCCTGCCACATGTCCTCCTCAAATCGACGGTGCTCGTTCACTTCGGGACTTCGGCCTTCAGGAGATTCAACTCCTTTACACTTTCTTACTCCCAGAGCGTTTCACCCGTAGTCCACGATCTAATGACGCGTGTCCCCTTGAATCAGACAGTTGAGTCTTACTTCGGGCCTTTACCCGAAATCCATATATTTACGCCAGTCTCTTCTGGATCAGATGACCCAAATACACTTCGGATGATCGATATTTACTTTGGATCTCTGGCTCTCCAAGATTTGAGAGTTTCAGATCTCAACTGAAAACTCTCGAAGTGATTTCTTCGGAGTTCATGATCCATCTCCAAGTATCCCTCTGGATCTAATGGTTGAAATTTACTCCGGCTCTTCGGGCTTCGGGAATTTCAATTCTCAAATGGAAATTCTTGAAGTGAGATTTCTTCGGAATCTCAGATCAGCTAACACGTACTCCCCCAATGATAAACGAACCAGATTCTCCTCCCGGTGATGAACAGTCTCAAATTACTTTGGATATTTCACATCCTTTTGATCCACAAACTTTCAAAGCTGTGGATCTTACACCACCTTTCCTCCTTGATGATGGATGGTCCCAAACTACTTCAGGACTTCAAAACTTTGGTAAGTCCTCTCTCCTACATGCGCAAAGAGTTAAGTCTTGTGCACCTTGTTTCGATTAGATGGTTTTTGGTCCTCTATGTTGGGATCCAATGGTCACTCTCTCCCTCTTTCCTGAGCTTCTGATATCTCTGACTTAGAAGGTTTTCTAAGTGTTCAAAGGTCTCGACCTTTTCTCCTCCTACGAGTTCATCTCTTGGACCTCGTCTGCACTTCCGTAAAGTGCTATCTCTTCTGATCTTTCTCATGTTCCTAGCTGTTGTTCTTGCCATCAATGAAAAACACACTCTTCATGTAAACATGCCAACAATATCCCCCTTTGTCAGTGATGGAAAACCTGAAAGGCTGCACTATTCTTCTTAGAACTCCAACTGTAGCATCTAGACCATACCTTTTCTCCCCCTTTGACATAAATGTCAAAGAAAACTGAGAGTGACTATGTTCTCCCCTTGATCATAGATACAATAAGAATTCTCCCCCTGATCAGATAGATTGTTTTAATTTGATAACAGGGTCATGCCCAACTTTTGGCGTAGATACTCAAACTGATCTATTGCAAGTAGTTTAGTGAAGATATCAGCTATCTGCTCTATGGAAGGAATATAATTCAACTGAACAACTCTATTTGTAACCTGCTATTTGAGAAAATGATATTTAATTGGTATATGATTAGTGTTTTCATGTAGAACAAGATTCTTAGAGAAACTAATGGCACTGGTGTTATCGCAATGAAGTGGAATTGGATCAATATAAGTTATCTTCAAATCTGCAAGATTTTGTGTCATCCATAAGATCTGAGTGTAGCAAGAAGAAACAACAATGTACTATGCCTCTGTAGTTGATAATGAAATAGATCCTTGCTTCTTACTAATCCATGCTACTAATGAATCACCTAAGAATAATGAACCTCCACTAGTGCTCTTTCTCTCATCCAAACAGTTTGCCCAATCAACATCTGAATATTCTGTTAATTGAAAATTTTGATTTCTAGGATACCAGAGACCATAATTCATTGTACCCTTCAAATATTTGAATATCCTTTTGACAGCTGCTAAATGAATTTATTTAGGAGAAGAATGATAATGAACTACCATTCCAACAACTTGCATTATATCAGGACGTGATGTTTTGATGTACAAAAGATTGCCTATCATTGATCGAAATGTTATTTGATCAACATCAGGTGAAATATCATCTTTACTAAGCTTGCAACCAACCACCATAGCTGTGCTCACAGGTGTAGAATCTTCCATTTGAAACTTTTTAACATTTCTCTTAGAAATTTCTCCTGAGAAATAAATATTCCTTCAGACCTCTGAGTAATTTGCAGACCAAGAAAAAATGGAAGTTCCCCTATCATAGACATTTCAAATTCAGACAACATGGCAGAAGCAAACCATTGTACCAATGAATCATTATTACTTTCGAAGATGATGTCATCTACATAGACCAACACAATGAGCAAATCATTGTCCTCTGTTTTGATATATAGGTTGCAGTCAATTGTTTCTCTTTTGAACCCTTTGTCTAGAAGATACGTATCCATTCTGTAATACTAGGAACAAGGAGCTTGTTTCAACCCATATAAGGCTTTCTTCAGCTTGCAGACAAATTCAGGGTTATTTGACAGTTGAAAACCTTATGGTTTTTCCATATAAACTTCTTCTTTTAGATCTCCATTTAGAAAATCTGACTTGACATCCATTTGATATACTTTAACTTATTATGACAAGCATAGGGAAGAAACATTCTAATAGCTTCTAATCTTGCTACGTGCGCAAATGTTTCATCAAAATCCAGTCCTTCTATTTGAGCATACCCTTTGCAGATCAATCCATCCTTATTTCTTACAATATTTCCTTGCTCGTTCATTTTATTCTTAAACACCCATTTGGAGCCAATTACATTCTTATTTGTAGGTTTAGGAACAAGCTCCCAAGTATTGTTCTTCTCAATCTGATCCAATTCCCGATTCATTGATTTTAACCAATTTACATATTTACTGGCTTCATTAAAGTTTTTGGGTTCCACCATGGATATGAAGGATATATGTGATTGCTCGGTGTCTTTGATTATCCTTATCCTGGTTTGTACACCTTTGTCTTTCTCACCAATTATCTGACTTGTAGGATGATTCTTTTGAGTAATTCTGGAGGAAGTATTTGATGTTGTCTGTTGATTTGAGTCTCCCTGAATATTTGTATCTTCATCTGACTCAGATTCTTCTTTTTCTGATTCTTGGACCTGTTCATCTTCAACTTCAACTATATCCTCTATTGTTTATTCAACACTGCTTACATATCATACTGGGATTTCTTCATGAACTTTTATGTCAATACAATCAACCAATTTATGCAGCCTCTTATTATAGAATATGTATCCTTTATTGTTTGTAGCATACCCTAAGAAGATACCTTCATCATCCCTGTCATCATATTTTCCAAGATTTTCATCATTATTCTTGATATAACACTTACTCCCAAAGACTTTAAAATGCTTGATTGAAGCAGGTCTTCCAAACCATAGTTCATAAGGATTCTTGTCACTTTGTGTCTTGAGATGAGATTTGTTAAGAATATGTATAGTTGTATGAATTGCTTCTACCCAGATTGTCTGAGCAATATTCCTTTCATTCATCATTGATCTTTCCATCTGCTGGACTGATCTATTCTGTCTCTCAACTACTCCATTTTGATGTAGAGTCCTTGGAATAGTGTACTCTATTTTGATCCCATGTTTATCACAAAACTCTTTGAAGTCCCTTGAACTAAACTCTCCTCCTCTATTAGACCTTACTGCCTTCAATCGTTTTCCTATTTGATTCTCATTTAGAGCCTTAAACACTTTGAATTTCTCAAATGATTCAGATTTTTCTTTCAGAAAGGAAACCCATGTAAGTCTAGAATAATCATCAATAATCAACATGAAGTAATTTTATTTTCCTGTACCTTCATTCCTTGATGGTTCACATAAATCCATATGTACTAACTGAAGAGGTTTCTCTGTTGATGAAAAGTTCTTATACTTAAACTTTGTCTGAGTAAGCTTTCCTATTTGGCAAGTGTTATTACTGAAATTTCGTCTGCAAATGGTTACAAGAATTCAGCATCGTCAAACAGTTATGAGGTCACCCATGGACCAAAAATATCACAAAAGCATTCCCAAAGGGTCAACACTATACAACTAGTGCAAAAATTAAAGGGCGGTATGAAGACACAGGGCGCGCGTGCACATGTGCAAAACATAAATGCAAGATTCATGATGCGTGACTGTTGTCGCAAAAAGCCGCGCACCTGAGAAACGACACATTTATGAGAGTGGTCGGCCTCCCACCCACTTCTGGTTCAGCTTCCAAGTTGATTTGACACTAAAATATGGACTGGATTCGACTGGGTCGCTGGTCAAAGACCTAGAAATGCCCTAATTAGCCTCTTTACACACTACAAACTAGTTGGACAATACCTCAAAGGAATGCTATAAAAAGGCCACAGATACACTTCATTTTTCAAGGAATTCATATCAAAGTTATGCTGCCATTATTCTCTTGAGGAATCTTCTATCCTTACCAAGAGTATACTTTCATAATTGCATTGGGAAATCCATCTCACCCCTTGAGTGGATTAGAAAACAATTCTTTCACCATTTTCATTTTCATTTTCAAAGTTGTAAGAAGAGATTATTTGTGGGGGTCCAAGAGCCCTCCCTTGGAGGAAGAAGGGACTCATAGTCCTCTTTCTTCTCGGTGTTTTGTTTCACTAATATCAGCCTTATCATTGGTGACATGGGTCTAATTGTTTCTTTTGTCCTTATGTCCCTATGCTCATTAATTTATTTGTTGTTTTATTTCATAGTTTAATTCTTAGTTGTTCTTTTGTATTTCTTTCTCTAACCCTTTTCCTTACAACTGTCCTGCTTAGCAAACCCAACTAAGCTTGCAAGCACCTCTATTTTTCTCACTAAGGTGATGAAAGAGGCGCAATAGATTGGCGACTCCACTGGGGAAAGGTATCAATTTCCTACCCCATTTGGGTTTTTCTAGCTCTTCTTTTGGTTTATTTAACTTGTAGGTGCATTAACCGACCTAAGCCGACCTGCCAATCATCTAATTCCAAGTCAAATTGGGATAATTCCATCCGGAATTTTCATTCACGGCTGTGTGTCACTTGTGTGCGGGTTTTTCGGTCCATAGACGTGCATCGTGCGCACATGC
>ML786761.1:175860-196945 GCA_009831015.1 Picea engelmannii | reverse complement strand
TGAGTTTTGCATATTGCTGATATTTAATTTCTGCGTTGAAAACGATGTTCATAATCCTCATGTTTCAGTTCTGAAATTTATTTTCTGTTCAGAAATTTATTTTTTGTTAAGTTTTTTAGATGCTGAAACACCGCTGTAGCTTACGCTGAAACACCAGGCTGTAGCATAAGCTGAAACACAGTGCTGATTATATGCTGAAACACTGCTGTAATAGATGCTGAAACACTGCTGTAGTAGATGCTGAAACACTGCTGTAGTAGATGCTGAAACACTGTTGTAGTAGATGCTGAAACACGGCTGTAGCAGATGCTGAAACATGGCTGTAGCATATGCTGAAACAGTGCTGAAACAGAGTTTGGCATTTAAATTTGACTGAAAAATCAGCGAGACTGAAACTGGGTGGGATTTTGAAAAATCAACAGCTATGTATTCCATGATAACTATGTCTTTCACTTGAAATACGCACTGTCAACCATAGTTACTAAGTTCGAATTTGAACTAGGATTTGAATTCGATTCGATAGCATAAACATTCGGACTGTAAATTCTCAATATACATTTTGAGGCTCATTTTCATCTTCATTTATTTTAAAATTTGAATCACTTCTGATTTCCGATAACTCTGGATAATGTAACAATTTTTCATCAAGAGATGTTGCACCCTCCTCCTTTCTCCAAAACTCCTCTTTGTTTTAAAACTTATTTATGTAAGATTTCTCCCATTTCTCCTAGATCATGAATAAGGTTTTAATAATGCCGACTGGTTAAGCAATCTATTCATAAATCAATTAGTCATCGCCTTGTTTTATAAGTGTGAATTCTATGTTAGTTCAAGAAGCTTCATGCCATGCTTAGCTTGGAAATGCTTTTTGCTCAGCATTGAAAAAAACTACCGAGATAAGAAGTTGCTTAATCTCCTAAAATCTCTTGTCATGCCGAGTTGTCCATAGAAACTTAGTTCCTTTACTTCGTAACTAAAGGTCCTCTCCTACAATATTAGAGAATCCCTTTACAATCTCTGATATTATCCAGCTAATCCCAAGCAGTAAAATGTAGCAAGGTAATCAAGGGTCCATTTTGACACTTCCAAGCATAAATGCCTTTTTCTTTCTAGGGAAAGAACAAAGCTACATATTATATTTAGGAATGAGATTGGCACAAAGGATATGGAAAAAATAAAATGATTCCTCATTCTTGCATTGATTGGTCATTCCTTTCTCTACCTCATCTATTTAGATATGTGAACTCATATGCTTATTTAGAAAATGTATGGGACCACTTGTTATCAAATTTTCCCATTTTGTTCACTTTGATACATGATAACTATCTGTATCTAATTTCATTGAACTATTTTCTATTAGAATAGATAATTTTGTATTTTTTTCTGGACAGGGGTGAATTTGGTAACTATGTTCTCAATTATAGTTAAATATGGACAATTATGATCAACAATAGTCAACTATGGTCAATCATGATTACTCATAGTCAACTATAATAAACCCTCTTCAACTGTAATTCACTATCATAAACCATAGTCAACCATGATAAACCCTCTTCAACTATAAATTGACCATCATCAACCATAATCAACCCTAATCTACTAATCCTCACGCTCATGGATAGTCAACTAACACAACTACATTATTAAAAGTTGTTAATATTTCAACCACTTTTAATAATGTAATTATGTTAGTAATAAGCCTAAATATAATGTTATATTGTTTTTTATATAGTTTTACATTGACTATCTATAATTATTTTCAAATAATAATAAATTTTTATATGGTTTTACTTTGACTGTTTATAATTATTTTCAATTAATAATAATTTATCATGAAAAACAAAGTTTTGAAAGAACAATATTTTTTAAGAAAGGTTTATAGGTATACATATCATAGTTTTAATGTGATCTTGATGATGTGTATTGCATGTAGTCTGAATGTGATCTTAATGATGTGTATTGCATGTAGTACAACCATGTTGAGAGTAATGAGTGGCACTTTATTTCCAATATAATAAGTTGTAAAAATATATTAATTTTAGTTTATTTTATCAAAGCACTAATAAATAAGATGAAATTAATTGTGAGATTTTAATTTAGATATAGGGGTTATTGTTCAATTTGGTTGAAGATGTCATATTGATTTTAGTTGGGGCATGTTCATATACATATTATTTTGTATTAAAGAAAATTGATTAAATTAAAATCATATATATTTTAGAGTTAACATGGGTTGATGTTATATAATTTATTTTAATTTTATTGTATAATCTTATATTGTAAGTAAAAGAGTTGTGAATGCTGATTTTAGTTTGAAATGTTAATTTCTATGTTATTATTGCTAAAACATAGTGTTTTAATTTGAGTAGTACCTATGGTTATATGAGTATTTAATGGTGTGTTATTAAATCATAATACTAAGTGTGAAGCTTGTGCTTGTTGGTCACTTCCTAGATAATATTCAACCTATTACCACCAACACCTACTACCTAACCTGCACCACCTTCTGTTGTCAATGCAATAAACTTGTGCATTATCATCCTCCCCTTGATTAGATTTATTGTCTCCAAAATAAGATATTCTTGCACTCCATTCTCTTTCAAAACCTTAACAGTCTTTCTCCTTACAACTAAACTTACAAAAAAATATAAATATATAGAAAAAATAAAAAGATGATCCAATTCCAAGCTCAAACTAACAAAATATATTTTCACTCCCTTCTTAAAATCCTAATTTTGTTACCTTAAATCCCTACATTGACTACAATTTGTAGGAAACCGGTTGCATATTAGAGTATTACATAGTTATGTTAAGATGGTTTGAGCATTGCACAAACCCACAATTATTTTACAACTTCTATAAAACCCACCAAGCACACAAACTATTCAATAGTGAGTTTCTATGTTTCAAAGACACTTTTATGCAATATGTAGATATATGGGTTTAAATATTTCACATTTTTTAGGATCCTCAATGGTATACCCAAAAGAAAAAGTTTGCACCCAACAATGGAGATGAATGGTGGATGACGAACAACATGTCAATCACAAATTATTTTCAAAACATAGTGTTTTAGTTTGCAAACTCGTGCTTCTTCAGCCTCCCTTTAATTCATTATTCCATCTCCAAAGTGAGAAATTCCCATGCTCCATTCTCCACCAAAACCTTTGAATCTTTATCCCTACAAATCGATTTAACGATAAGTAGATAGAAAAATAAATAGATAATCTAATTCCAAGTTCAAAGGAAATAAAAATACATTTTCCATTCCTTTTCTAAATTCAATTTTGTTACCTTAAATCCTTGCATTGACTATTATTTGCAAGAAACTAGTTATGTATATTGGATAATTATGTATATTGGAGAGTTGAGCATTGCATAATCCCACCATTTTTGGTATTTTCTATAAAAATCCTTGGCCATGCAAAGCAATCTATTCAACAATGATATCGAAAGTATAAATGGAACTTGTCGATATCACATGACCCAATGACATTGGGTCATGTGGGAAAGAAAACATCACTCTAATCATTACTTAGATAAATGGGTTTAAAGACCACACATTTCTTAGGATCCTCCAATGGTATACCCAAATTAAAATTTCGCATCCAATGATGGAGATGAGTGGTATATGACTAACAACATGTAAAGTCCCCAATCGTTATGACTACAAGCGACGCAAGCAGGTGCAAAGTTTTTTTTTTTTTTTTTTTAAGCAGGAAGGAAATCAATGACAACAAGTAATCAACACATCTTGACGATGAACATAACTTACGCATTCTGGAAACAAACAACCAATGACCCAACACATTATCACATCATGTAATCATATGGACATGTGACACGATAGACAATAAAAACGACTACCTTCCTGACACAAGAAAGACAACGCCCACAAGCTAAAGAACAACCTCCACAATCCCGACACAACGGCCTTGACAACCAGTAACTAGAAACCTCTAAGGCATGCAAACCAAACGCACTAAGGCATTACAAAACCAAGTACCAACATCATTTACAATGAACAAACACCCACATTGGGAAGCACAGACTCCGACCAGGTTATCAATAGCCTCTATCCATCATGAAGCGTAATGATCCCCTCATCAAGAATCATGCTGTCACAAGACAATAGGCATGACAGTAACCTTGGCACAACATAACATATCTAGACCAATAACCCAAGAAAAATCCAATGTTCTAGGAGACATAATTAACTGAAAAATACATGAAGACTATACCCACGCACCCAAGAAACAAGTCAACAAGACGCAGGATGACATCACTCAATTAAATTGTGCAAGCTATGAAATGACTTCGCCAACAACCATAAACCATTATCTATTAAGAATGATGTCTAAGAGCGAAGGAGTGAACTGTTATAAATGTTACTATTATCATAAATGTGACCATAACTGTGACCATAAATGTGAACTATTATGAATGTTACTATTATCATAAATGTTATCATAAATGTGAACTAATATATCTAACAATGATATCACTATCCCATAATAATATTTCGGTCCATTCATATTCATTGTCTATAAAGAATAAGAGCTAATAATGATATTAACACTAATGATATATAATAATGACATTGTTGTCTAAACATAGTGCTATCCCTTAATGAGATCATTGTCTAACAAAATAATTAACAATTAGAAAAGGAAATTAGCAAGGAATTAGATTATGTATCGTTGTCATGAATATTTATTGTAGTAACTCATTGTCTATTGAATATTTACTGTATGAATTCACTATAAGAATTCGTTGTCTATGGAATATTGAATATTTACTGCATGACTTCACTGTCTATTGAATATTTACTGTTATACAACAAATTTAAAATCAAATGTATAAGGTTGTTGTCATTCAAACGTATGTATTCATTGTCTATTGAATATTTAGAGTCGTACAACAAATTTAAAATCACATGTATACAGTTCTTGTCATTCAAACATATGTAGTCATTGTCTATTGAATAATTATTGTCTATACAATATTAGATGAAAAACATAGTCATAATAACAATGAATACAACGCTCTCATTCATAAATTCACAAACAAGGTGTAGATTTGTTGTCAATCGATAATAGTGTTATTTCAATTGCTATTCTATATTTCCATTCAATGTTTATTATATAATTCAATTCACTATCTATATAAATGTTATTTCAATTTCTATTCTATATTTCAATTCGGTGTCTATTAGATAATTCAATTTGTTGTCTATATATAAATGTTATTTCATTTGCAAATCAAAACACATCAGTAAAATAGATCGTTGTCTAAAACTGGAAATCGCAGAGTTTACTTCTGAAATTGTTTAATTGTAGGGATAATGATGAACGTAGAGATAAATATATGATAATGTTGGCATAAATATAGATGAAATCGTAGAGCAAATAATAATTGATGTTTTTTTCATTTAAATACATGGAATCGTAGAGCCAAATAAAATTTAACGCTGTCATAAATATATATGAAATCACATAGGTAAAATCGCCATAAATCTTGGTCCAAAATATGTGCAATGTGCCAC
This sequence comes from Picea engelmannii, assembly GCA_009831015.1. Lineage (NCBI taxonomy): Eukaryota > Viridiplantae > Streptophyta > Pinopsida > Pinales > Pinaceae > Picea > Picea engelmannii. Next base: position 191,400 of record ML786761.1, on the reverse strand, counting down.
GAAATTCTAGTGTGAAGTGTTGTGTCAAGTGCCATGAACATCACAGTGGGTATGTTGGTTAAAACGCCCAAGGGGGCTGTGAAATCGTTGTGTAACTATGATAACGTTGTGTAAATGATGATATTTAAATCGCTTTCATTCCAAAGCCAAGAAGAAAAATCATCCAAAAATAAATCGATGTCAATCAAACTCGTTGGGTAAAAATGATTTGTTCACAGATTAATCCTTCACATTAATCACTCAATGCAGATTTTAGCATTCCTCAACACTAGACATCATAAAAAAAAATCAGAGATTTTCCATTTAAAACGTTGGGAATTATCATTAAAAAGACGCAGTGATTTACAACTCCATAACGTTGGGGTTTATCATTCAAACAAGCAGAGTTTTATCAATCCAAAAACACATATATTGGGCCTTCAAAACTCAGAGTTTATCATTCACAAATGCATAGTTTTATCAATCCAAAACGCAGATATTTACCAAAGTTTAAGAAATTAAAAGTGTAGAGAAAATCATAGTTTTAATCAATCAAGACACGGAGATACTCATTCACAAGAAGGTGCAAGGATAAAGGGTTAATCATAAGAGAAAAATGCAGATATAAGTAAGGGTTCGATAACTGGCCGAAATTTATCCTTCACTTATTATCCATGCACAGGAAAGCAGGACATTTGAATCTATAGGTCTTTAAACAACGAAGTGATGACCGTCGATTCGGCTCCTAGACGACTGCTCGGGCATGGACTAATAAATTAAGGGATAAGGGAGGAAATATAAAAACAAAACCACTTTTCTTCGTTTTAATCAATAGAAAAAACATAGAGAAGTCATTGCAATCAGAATTTGGGTTCACCAAGGGAAATCAATTCAAGATACAGCGAGCATAAGGCTATGATGAATTTAAGTAATTTGATCATAAAACGTTGATTAAAAATAATATTAACATAGTATTGAAGGTGCAATAACAAAATAAAACTACCATTTAAAAATATACACATGCATACCATATCCAAATGTGAAATATCTGAGTCGTTACCCCATGCGCACTCCATCCAGCTCCCGCTTGCCAACCGATGTGACCTCATCGGTACCTCCCAACCAATGCTAGGGGTACTCTTCTTCCCCCTGAGCCCCCCTGATCCGCAAAGGGACCACACACACAATACCATAGAATGATAGCACCCAACTAGACTCACAAGGTTGAGCTACCACTCATTACCTGAGCTGGGCATCCCAACTCCCACAAGAGAAAGTTCAGTCAAGGTAAAATTTCAGTAGCGTAACCTTACACAAAAAGATGAGATCCATACTCCTCCTCCTCCATCCTTTTTATATAGTTTTTTAAGTAATTAGTTTCCCAAATTCTCATTAAATTCATTTTTTAGTTAATCAATTTCAAAAAACCTCCCTCATACACATGTCACCCATCCCCTAGTTGCACCAGAAAATCAATTTTATTAATTAATTAAATATTCCTATTTCCCTTACACACCTAAAAGCATTCCTAAACACTCTCCTTCGTGTACCAATATTCCCTTACAAATCTTAAATGACTTACGCCTTACTTAATTCCTATTTGAGTTCATAAATAGCAAGTTCCCAAGGCAAGATTCCTTACTAAGTTAGACATTCATGTTTTTCTTTATGTTTCCCCTTTTCTTTAAGTTTCCCCTTTTTCTTTAAGTTTCTTATTTCTTTTAAGTTTCCCTCTTTTTCCTTTTTAACTAAAAATTAATTTAGCAAGTGTAGATAAAAACAACCATTTACCCCTTTTTCTTCTTTAATTTTAAAAAAAATTAAATTAGCAAATGTAGATAAAACAACGATTTACCCTTTTTCCTTTTTAATTAAAAATTAATTTAGCAAGTGTAGATAAAAAAAACAACCATTACCCCTTTTTAAAATTTAATCCTCCATTATACTTTTGAATTTAATAAATAAATTTGAATTTCTTACCCCCATTCTTGTTATATGTTTATTTATTATTATTATTTTTTGACCACAGGTTCTACTTAGACCTAGGTTTTAAACCTTACTTATCACATCATTCATTTTAAGGCCTACTAGGTTTATTCAGTTACCCGTTAAAATCACGACATGCCCTTCAGGATGCACTACATGCTCCAAGGGTGCCACTTGCCTCTTTCCTTTTTCCTTGTGCGACATGCTCTTCAAGATGCATTACGTGCTCCAAGAGTGCCACTCATCCCTTAACTGACTTTGGTAAACGTCAAACCCCTGGAGTCAATACCCCGCCAGGTGATCTTGTGGGAGACTAAGGGCCTCTAAGGAATAAGGCCCCTGCCTTTTTGCGTGCCCCTTAGAATCATCATGAGAGATAGTCACATTATGCCCTCACAACATCATGGGTCTTCTCGAACTAGGTAATCGTTAACCTACAGTTCAAGCCACAATGGGAGTGCCAGTAGGTTGTGACAGGGCTGCTACCACCCCTCTCCCTCAAAGTCTTTGGTTGTCTTGGATGACCCCTCTACTCCACATGTGATTTTGGTTGACAAGCTATCGTCAGCCTGCATCCATCAAGGAATCATGTCAACAATAATATTCAATCATCATAACATCTAATCATATTTACATATGTTACATCAACAAAATTAAAACCCCAATTATCCACTCCCTGACTTGATCCAGAGTCCAAGGGGTTTCATCGATGCCTTTGCATCCTCAATGTCCAGAGTCCTCCACATGCACGAGAACCCAACCAATAACACCTGTCTATGTAAATAAAACAAAATAACATATCATCAATTCCATCATATCTTATAATCATAATCAAAATGACCAATAGTATAATAACCTGGATCACTTGTAAGCAAGTGTCCTAAAATAATAAGTTCGCTCAGTGTGCGCTAGAGAGAGATGTTACATACGCCCCCTCTTGGTCTAAACTTTGTCCCGAAGTTTCACAATATATAATTGTTGAAATAAAGTGTATCACAATATCATAAGTCTATCTATCAAACAAAAATGGAAACTGTTGGCGCATATCATATGCATCCTCCCAGGTCGTGGAGTGTGGACTATAGTTGTCCCACTGGACCTTGACCTGATCTACTGTTCAACATCGTAGTTGTTGAATACAATGGTATAGGATGCGGATTGGCTCCGCCATGAGTGCACTCTCATTAGATACCTACAAGGAACTCATGTCAATAACATGTGTAGGATCAATAATATAATGTCTCAAAACAGATACGTGAAAAACATCATGCATACGCCTCAAAGAATCAGACAAGGTTAGTCAATAGGCCACAGGCCCCTTCTTTTCCACAATATCGAAAGGTCCCACAAACCTAGGAGACAGTTTAATGCCCTTTCCAAAATTGATCAAACTCTTATGCGGTTTTACCTTCAAAACGACTTGATCACCAACTTCGTAACTATGGTCGACACGGTGCACATCGGCATAACTCTTATGTCGATCCTGTGCTTCTTTGATCCTTTGTCTTATTGTTTTCATTTGATATTCCATTTATTGGATCGCTTTTGGCCCCTCCAGGACCCTATCCTCAAGCTGATCCCAACACAAAGGCGTTCGACACGGTTGCCCGTAAAGAAACTGTAAAGGTGCCATCTTAATGGTTCTTTGATAACTGTTGTTATATGCGAATTCTACCAGTGGAAAGAATTCTTCCCAATGCTTATGTTGGTCCATAACGTACATGCGCAACATGTCCTCCAAGATTTTTTTTGTTCATTCAGTCTACCCATTTGTCTCTGGGTGATACGTAGTACTAAATTTAAGTTGGGTTCCCAAGGCCTCTTGGAAACTAGTCCAAAATCATCCAGTAAACACCGATCCTAGATCGTATATAATCCTCTTAGGCACGCCATGCAGCCTCACAATCTCACTGATGAAAAATCTAGCTATGTCAGGTGCCTGATACATCATATCCATAGGAATAAAATGGTCACTCTTTGTCAGACTGTATACTACCACAAAAATCGAATCGTGTCTCCTTGCCATCAGTGGCAATCCAACATTGAAATCCATCGAAATGACCTCCCATTTTGATTCTGGAATAGCGTGTGGAAGTAGTAAACTTGTTGGATGTCTATGTTTAGCCTTTACCTACTCACATTCTAGACATATTTCCACGTAGTTGACTATGTATGCCTTCATTCCTTTCCAGAATAATAAGGGTTTAAGGTCTGCCCTCATCTTTGTGACTCTCGGGTGAGCCATGTACACTTCTCTATGAGCCTCGTTTAGGATCAAACTCCTCAACTCGTCGTCCAGTGGTACATAAATTCGATTTTTAAATGTCAATAATCCATCATCATTGTTAGCACTCTGTAATTCCCATAGGTTATTAAGGGCATAAGAAATTAACATAGGTAACTTACCAAAACCACTTCGAAACTGGGATCTATCCCTACCAGTTTCAGAGGGGGATCTCTCTGTAATATTTAGATCTGTTTGAGTTTTAGATATTATGATAGTTAAAATAATTTGAGTTTGTTTGTTTTGTTTATAAATATTGGTTAAAGTATTGCATTTAAACATCCATTGGGCTATGGGGTCTATGTTAAAGATTAAGATCTAATACATCTTTTATAAGATTTATTCATAGGGCGAGATAGTGAGAATGTTGGATCTTTTAGAATTAAAAGTGGTGGAAAGATAGAACAGGTGAGATATTCAATCAAGCAAAGAATCAGTTAAGAATTTATTTGATTAATATCAGAAGAATAACATGCACATCACTAAAGACCAAAAACAAAGTGTCTGTGACAAAATATGTTCATTATCTTCCTTTAAATTATTAGAGACATAAAAAAAATGATTACAGAGTAATATAAACATTAACAAAGAAAGATGAACATCACCAACATCCAAATGCAAGAATCCTGTGAATTTGTCTTTTTATTACTGGTCGATCTCCTCAAAAAGATTACAATGATAACTTCCTAGGCATAAAAATCAACCCTCAATACTTATAAGTGAGAAGGATTTATACAATAATAACATATGATCCTATCATTAATGACTAGGATACGATGGAGGAAAAATCTAACTAACTATATTACATATTACTAAATAATAGGACTATTGGTGATCTGTCCAAATCTTGAATGTTGATTTCTGGGAAAGTAGTTGGTTATTCATCCACTTGACTTTGACTATTTTCCTCACGCTGACTTGGATGTCCACATCATCTCTACTAAAGTAAGTCACATAGGTCTTCCCATCTCTTTTTACTGGGGATGGAGACCTTGAGTAATCTTATGTAAGTTTCATCCATCTCTGTGAACTTGGAAAAGGTTGGCTTGGCGATGAAGATGTATTTTATCTCATGTTGGATGCTTAGGTCCAACTATAGAGTTTCTAAGAAATCCTTTCCAGTTATGCTCCCTTGGATGCCTACGAATTTAGAACCATCTTTTGCCACTGCTAGGATATTCTGTTTGTAGTCTGACAGAGTAGTCAGTTTATCATTAATCACTAGTAAACCTGGAAAAACTTTCTTGTGCATTGAGTTGACCTTGTTGAAAAACCTCTGCACTCCAATATCCATTGTCTGAGATTTCTCCTCAAGTTGCATCGTCAATCCCTTCTTGGTCAAAACCTTCTTGATCTCAAGGATTGTTTCTATCCTATCCTCTATTTCTAGTGCTTCCAACTCTTCTTTGGTCTTGGAATTCAAGAACCTGATGATTTAGGTAGCCTCAATAGGATTTTCTCCAAATTCTCCCTTTATCTTGTCAATGGATTGTCTGGCTCTCTGCACAAGTTCATGTTGTTCAAACACAATTTGTATGAGTGTACAAATCTCTTTCATGGACTTGTTGATGTCCATCCATATTTTTTATTTGGCCTCTGATAGTGTCTTGGCCATCACTGTCTCCTTCTGCAAATTCTGTATTTCCTAAGTAAGACTCTGTGACTTATGCATCTCTGTGTTGCTACTTGACTGAAACATGGATTTCAGTTTCTGGAGGTTATTAATCTCTTCTTGTAGTCTTTTAATCTCCTTGATCTGTGCATTCTACTCCATGATCAATTTTAGCATTTCCTCCTTGCAGACTTCAGTCTCTTCCATTTATTTTTTCTGTGGATCTTTAGTGGATGGTATTTTTAGTTGTTTCCTCAGGGATTCTATGTCAGTGTTTTTATTCTTGAGGATTTCTTATGTTGCTTTGACATTGGTTGGATCATATCCAATTTTCAATACCAGCTCTTATAGGGACTTGATCTTGTTATCATTGGCCAAGGAAGATATCTTTTCCAGCTTCAACTGAGACTGGACATTGTTTAAGGAGACCTACAACTTTGTAGCAGTCATGGAGGTATTTTCCAGGTGGATAAAATCATCTCCCCAGTCTATCTTTTCATATCCATTTGATCAGCTGGATGCACCTCTTTGACATTGAATTCAAATATATCCCTCTTGTAATTAGAAACTGACTTGGGATGAGGAACCTGTGCCTGCAGGAAAGTCATATGCATCCTTCCTTTCTCTGTGTTGAAGGCATATAAGAACCTGTGTTGTGCTATTGATGTCTACTTCCAAAAATGTGCATATGTGTTGTTGGTTAGCAGCTCATTCTTATTTTTAATCAAGTTATACTTCTCAAAAATATTAAGTCCTCCAGGCTCCTGTGAGGACTTAGTTGACAATGTTGTATCAGTCTATTTTTTGGATGAGGAAGTGGACATTGTATGTTGACTACCTGAGAAGAGTGATGAGTGTGGTCCTTCCATAAAAATTATGGACTGAGTTTCTTCTTCTCTAACCATGTCAGGAGTATTGTTGGTTTTGGTCCTCTTCATGTAGACTTGGAAGTCTTATGTTGAGACTTCTGTGAATGAAGGGGAGACTTAATTTCTATCCCTCTTCTCTTCTTGTACCTGTGGAGTACTAGTATGTGAAATGTTGGTTGGTGAAGACTATTGTTCAGTGTCTGTCAGAGTGTTTTCCTCCCACTCTGTTTGGTTCATGAATTTCTCAATTTCAGGTTTAGGCACATGAGCATAAGGAGAAATCTTGTTCTTTAACCTGGTTTCTGCAATGATGCCACAAGGGTTATAGTGCCATGGGAAACTTATACTAAACTTCGTGTCCTTTAAAAGTTTGTTGGCTTCTTCCCCTGCAACTTTGTTGTTGCAAATGAAAGAACCTATCTGACCTTTGATCCTGAGTTGTTGTTTTTTCTTGAAAGCTACAAAGTGAATATCATATGAATTTATCATCTATATGATATATTCCAGAGTGAATATCCTGGAAGGAAAATACTTTGGAATCTTGTAAGGGGTAATTTACATCCGTAGATTCTAATTTCTATATGATCCTGGTAGAGGTACCAGTCCCCTATTTTAGCTAGGTCTGACAAGTGTAGAATTCTCTGAATTTACTTGTTTATCCTTGGTTATGTTATTCCATTGAGCATATAGACCACTGGATGGTAGGATTGGTCAATGAACTGCTTGAAATTGAACTCATATGAGTTCTTCCTCACTATGTATGTCCAAGAGGTCACAGGTTGAGGGTTACCATCATGGTCCAACTTTTGTTGGGAGAAGGAGAACTTGTCTGCTTGGAAAAAGAGGAACATGTACACCAATATTGAAGAATACCAGAACATACCTTCTATAGAAAACTTGAACTGTTGTTCATGGATGTTGTCAGCTAGAAAATGACAGTAGTCAAACTATGTGGTATCCTTTTATTCAGTGGAGAAGATGGATAGCAAACCCATAATGGGTTCATCTACCCACTCGTCTGAATAATATCCTAGTAGACAACACAGGGAGGAAATGATTTGGTTTCCTTTAACTGAGAAGATGGAAGAATGGTATGGGGGATTCTTCTTGGGAAATTGAGAAATTTCATGTAGGAAAAGTTCAAATATATTAGCTCTCTGTGGGAAATACAGTTTCTGATAGAGCTCGATGAGGATTTAAATGGAGAAGGGGGAGGCAGAATCATTTTTGGGTATTTGCAGTATCTGATCTATCGTTTGAGGGGTGATGGTGAAAAGAGTTTCTCCAGATGAAGAGACAATGGCCCTTTGTCCAGGAAGGTAGTGAGCTTGGAATTTCAGGGAAAATTTGGGAAAATAGTATGTCTGGGGAAAACTATACAGTGGAAGATTGGACTCCCAGAGTCCGATATCGTCGCTTTGATCCAGAAAAACATCCTTGAGCCATAAGTATAATCCGAAGAAGTTGAATTCACACTTCAGATTGGAAATAAGATAGTCTTTATCTGAATATGATCCAGGTCGATGGAAGGAGGGAGGAAAGGATTTTCTTCAGTTTCGGTAGCTTTGGACTTGCTTGCCATGATCAAATTGGTACCTGCAAATAGAAAATGGTGTTAACTGTGTTTCCTAGATTTTAATGGTGTTTTGTTGATTGTAATCTGAGTTGATGAAGGTTGTCTAGAGAATGATAAATCATGTCTTAAGACCGAGTCTGGATCAATGAACATCGTAGAATGGTGAAATAACAACGTTAAATGGTTGAAAGGGGTGTCAATTATGGAGAGGATGGTGAGTCGGTCGGGTAATGGTAATGATCGACTATATTGATTGGCCAAAGAACATATCGAATGTGATGTGGATGGCATTGAATGGATAATGGGTGGATGGAGGTGACATAGAGGGTAATTAATGTCCAATGGGTGGATGGAGGTGATGAGCGATATGTGAGTAGAGTGTGACGTGTAGGTGGGGTAGTGGAGTGTTGCTATGGAGCGCGGAGGTAGTATGGATGAGTGGTTTGACAATTTACTTGGAGGGGGGGTAGGCAGTAAGTGGTAAGGAGTGAGGGGGGTCTGAGTTAATAGGAAGGCCACACATTATGAGGGCCCCGCTCGGGAAAAACCACCAACTTGGACCCCTCCCCCCCCCCCCACCGTTAAAGGAAGAAAGGTCAGGGGGGGTCCGATATTCCCTGTCGACCGTAGATCTGGGCACCCAATTATCAGTCGCTAAGATTAGCACGCCTTTTAACACAAATCACCAAAACTTTCATATCATCGCCGAACTTATGATAAAATCATTTTATGGGTTTTTACAATTTACCCTTTCTTAATTTTATCACCAAGGGGTCAAAAATACATGATTTTAACTCAAATCAAAGGCATTTAATTAACATTTCCTCAATTTTATTGATAATAAAACATGCTAACCTATATCTTAATCTAGTTACCTAGCACATTTGACCCAGATTAAACTATTGGGTCAAAAATTACTCTAACCTAAGACATTTGACCAAGCTTAAACTGTTTGATCAAATTTATTCACTAACCTATCTAATTTGTCTAAGATTAAACTGTTTAGCCAAATTTATTCACTATCCTATCTACATAAATTGAAAGAGATTGATCATGGTTAGACAGTATGAATCAAGACAAATTATTTCATGGGGTTTTATCATTTTCTTTTCTATTTTTTATACCCTCTTTTGATTTTTTGTATTTTTTATTTTCTTTATTTTCTTTCTTTATTTTCTTTCTTTTTCTTTTCCTTTCTTTCTTTTCTTTTTCTTTTTCTTTCTTCTTTTCTTTTTCTTTTTCTTTCTATATTTTTCTTTTTCTTTTTCTTTTGTAAATCCTTTGTAGAATAAAAATATTGTTTACAACATAATGTAACTAGAAGAAGGGATAATAATCACTAGGTGATCCTATGAAACATAGGGTTATAAGAGTGGCTCCACTTGGGGATGGTTCTCTCCTTGTGAGGTGCTAAGAATCTAGCTACCTGTTTCTTTGAATCTCCTTCCTTAGTGCTTTTTATGCATCCTGATTTGTTTTATTCTGATAGTGAATTTGGTGATCCAGATCAGTGGTTTAGGGCCTTCTCTTTGGGCTTCAACTATCTGATAAAAATCACCTCACACCTAACAAAAAGTAAAAATTAAAAGTGGTTTTTATAATGAGATGAGTGACTAAGATATTCATTTTGGTGGAACATAATGTTTGAGCATCCTTCCATTTATGGGTCCTCCTGGCAGATCTTCTCCCTCACTATCCTGGAGTAAGAATGCATGGTTTCCTCTATATGCCTGGATGATGTAAGGGCCTTTCCACAAACTGTAAAACTTTCCATGCTTGCCCTTGTCTTCATTTCTTGAATCCCACTTCAGTACCAAATCACCCAATTCAAAATCATCTTCCTTGGTTCTTCTATCATAAATCTTCTTGATGTTCTCTTGGATTACCTGAGTCTAGTTATACACCTCCTCTCTGGACTATTGGAGTTGGATCATCTGATTGATTTTCCTTTGAATATCATTGGGCTCTGCCTGTACTTCTTGCAACAACTTCATAACAGGAACACCCAAAGAAGTAGGGAAGACAAAATTAGTTCCATATACCAATTGATATGGGGGCATACCAATTGATATTTTTGTTGTTAGTCTGTCAGCCCAAAGCACATGAACCACCTTGTTGTGCAAAGATTTCTTGTTTTCCTGCAACATCTTCTTTACGATATTTACCAATATTTTATTGGAGGACTCATCCAACCCATTTCCCTGAGGGTAATAGCCTGTGGAGTGTACCAAAGTAATCTAGTACTTGCTACAAAATTCTATTAGATTTTTTGATCTAAAGGTTGTTGCATTATTAGTTATAATCTTCCTAGGGCATCCAAAATGAGATAAAACATTAGTTTCCAAGAATTTAATAATGACAGAGTCAGTGGATTTTTTGTAGGGTACAACTTCAATCCACTTTGTGAAGTAGTTTGTAGCTATGAGGATCCACTTATGTTGGCTTGATGAGGGTGGGTGAATCTCACCAATAAAGTCCAAACCCCATTGTTGGAATGGAGACTCCACATAAATAGGTTTCAAGGGTAAAGGAAAAAGTTTCCTTTTCCCTTCAAAGACTTGGCACTTTTGACAAGAGGTTACCTTTTTATGAACATCTGCAAACAAGGTGGGCCAGTAAAAACCATCTCTAAGGGTCTTGTTAGCAATAATCTTCCAACTTAGATGCCCACCACAATCTCCTTCATGTAAATCCTACAATGCCTTGTCAGCTTCATATTTTAATAAACAATTAAGTAAAAGGCATCCAACATCTTTCCAGTAAGGATTTCCATCCAAAATGCAATATTTCAATGCTTTTAGTTTTAAGAATCTATCTTTAGTCTTAGTTAGACCAGGAGGATCTTGTAAATTATGCAAGACAAATATGAGGTCTGCGTACCATGGAGAATTTGAGAATACCTCTTTGACATGTGGAATCGCCTGCTCTCCCTGTTCATCAACTGCAGCTAAAAAGTTTATATCTAAAGCATGAAAATTGGATTCAGCCATCAATTTGGCCAAACCCTAACCCTTTATCAGTTTAGTTGGTTTGATTTCTATACCATATTCCAGAATCACAACAATTCACTTCCCTATATTACCATATAGGTTATCCCGAGTCAGAATATCCTTCATCACTGCATTTGGAACATAAGCAATAGTATGAGAATGGATAATGTAAACTCTAAAATATTTAATTGCTTTTACCAAGGAAAAAACATGTTTCTCCATTATATTGTAGTTCAATGCAACATATCTTAATGAATTTCTGAAAAAGGCTATGGGTTGTTCATGCCCTTCACAATTTTTCTGCAAAAGGACCGCTGCAATGGTGTGTTTAGATGAAAAAGAGAATAAATAGAAATCCTTAGTGTAATCTGGATTGATTAATACAGGGGCTTGTGTAAGTGCATGTTTTACCGGCTCAAAGGACTGTTTAGCTTCTGTGTTCCACTTTATTTTGGTATATTTTTTAAGCATATTTGTAATGTTCCTGAGGAGTTCTACTAAATTGGGTATGAATCTTCTTAGAAAATTTGTTTTTCCTATGAAGGATTGTAATTCCTTAATGTTCCTAGGATGGTCTAAATTTTGGATGTCCACAATTTTGTTGGGGTCTATATTGATTCCATATTTAGATATTATATGCCCTAGTAGTTTGCCTTCTTATAAACCCAAAAGAGTTTTCTTGGGATTTAATGAAATCCCAAACTTTCTGCACTTTTCAAACACTCGTCTGACATGTTGTAAATGTTCCTCATCTGATTTTGAGTAGACAATATCATCATCCAAATATATGAATATAAACCTACCAAGCTCATCCACAAAGGCAATGTCCATTACTCTTTGGAAAGTGGCACCAACGTTTATCAAAACAAAGGGAATTTTCACATATATGAAAGTTCCCCAGGGTGTAGTGAAAGTTGTTTTCTCCTGGTCATCATGGTGGACAAGGACTTGGTTATAGCCAGGAAAACCATCTAGAAAAGAGATCCTACTGGCCCCAACTACCTTTTGTAAGATGTGATCCATTTTAGGTAGAGGATAGTTTTCTTTAAGGGAAACCTTGTTGAGGTTTCTAAAATCAATGCAGAGCCTGATTTCTCCACTCTTTTTTCTAGTAGGAACCAGATTAGAAACCCATTTTGAAAATCTCAAGGGAACTATTATTTTTGCATCATACATTTTATTTATTTATTTTTCTATCAGAGGAATTAACTTTGGATTGATTCTCCTAAGCTTCTTCTTGAAAGGCTTATAATCTTCTTTTATTTGGATTTTGTGTTGTATGATACTAGTTTCATAAGACTTCAGATCCTCATAACTGTTAAATTATGAGCTTGATTTCTTATGTGGATTAATTCTTTTATTTTCTTCAATACTTTGATTCCATCTTAATACACTTCAACAATTTCAAATCATAATCGAATAGAAATAATTATGTAGATAAGTAAACATGCATATCAACAACACATATACCCTAGGGAAACCCTGTACAGGGAGAAAAACCCCAACAAACAATATTCCTTTATTGCATTAATAATGTAAGATCTCTTACAAATATCCACCATGAATGTACTTATCTCAAAGAGCTTGCCAAGATGACTCTGACCTGACAAAGACTTACAAGACCTTGCTGAAATACACCTTTGATATGTTGCCTCTTTATCACTGATGTGCTCCGCTATTACTTCACCCTCACCCTACATATGAAAACTCTATTTCAAAATTGTGTTGCAAAACTGTGTTGAGGAGAGGGTTCGACCTCTTCTTATATAGGCTGAAGAGGGGAAGAGGAGAAGCTCGAAATAGTAACCTTATTGCATGCATTATTCATAACTCATCTTCATACTTTAGTTCAAACTTAGAACTAGACTTGAGATTGGTTACAACTCAATATTACACTTTAGTTCTAACTTTAGAACTAGACTTGAGATTGGTTACAATTCAACATTACACTTTAGTTCGAACTTAGAACTAGACTTAAGACTTTAGTTGCAACTCAACATTACACTTTAGTTCTAAGATAGAACTAGACTCAAGACTTTAGTTGCAGCACAACATTACACTTTAGTTCTAGACTCAAAACTTTAGTTGCAACTCAACATTACTAAAATAGAACTAGACTCAATACTTTAGTTGCAACTCAACATTACACTTTAGTTCTAACATAGAACTAGACTCAAAACCTTAGTTACAACTCAACATTACACTTTAGTTCTAACATAGAACTAGGCTCAAGACTTTAGTTACAACTCTTGACAAGGCAATTCGAAATTATCTTCATGATGGATAATGTTTACACATGCCAACGCACTAGATCAATACAATTACATCATTTGCAATATTAGGAATATCGTTTGTTTCTAGCTCATAGGAATTTTACATTCAACCTAACTTTTGCTAGATACCTTGAATTTTGCTCATGACTCACAAGGTTTGACTAGGCTCATAGAGGTTGTATGTTCCCCCTGACTTTTTTACTAGTTTGTCTATGCTCACAGAGGTTGTACGTTCCCCCTGACTTTTGCACTAGACTGTCTATGCTCACAGAGGTTGTATGTTCCCCCTGAATTTTGCATTAGACTCACATAACATCTCATTCATCCTAAATTTTGGTTTGACTCACAGAGGTCATTCATTCCCCCTTGCTTTTGTCAATACCTCACAAGACTGGTTGATTCTCCAAATCTCCCTGGCTAGCCTTAGGGTGACCCATATGGCCTCTCATTGGAGAATGATTGTCGATGCTACCAAATTTAACACTCCCTCTCAGCGAGGGAGTCATTCTCAGCCACACCAAACTTTCCTCTTAGCTGCACAAACTGTCTCGAGGTCAGAGGCTTAGTCAGGATATCAACTACCTCCTCCCTTATGGCTATGTACTGTAACTTTACAGTTTTTCTTTGGACCAAGTCTCAGATGTAGTGGTACCTCATGTCAATATGTTTTGACCTGTCATGAAATACTAGGTTCTCTATCAATTTTATGCAACTTTGATTATCACAGTGAACCACCGTCATCTCGAGCTTGTCACCAAACAACCTAGAAACCAATTTTCTGAGCCATACTGCTTCCTTGCTAGCATCACTTGCTGCAATGTACTCAGCCTCTGTTGTACTCTATGCAATGGATCCCTGCTTTCGGCTTGACCAAGAGATCATAGCGGATCCTAAACCGAAGTAGTATCTGGAAGTACTCTTCCAATCCACTGGGCTTCCTGCCCAGTCAACATCTGCATACCCATGCAGAAATAAACCACCACTGGATGTATATCTCAGACCATAAGTAATGGTCCCTCTGAGATATCTCAAGATGTGCTTTGTTGCCACCCAGTGTCTCTGTCTTGGTTCAATCATGAACTAACTCATTACAATCATTGCATAGCATATATCTAGCCTAGTGTGGATCATGTACATCAATGATCCAATCAGCTACCTATATATGGTGGGATCCACCAAATCTAAACCTGTATCAGAATCATGCAGCTTCTTCAGGTTGGTAACCATCAGAGTAGACATGGATTTGCAATCCATCATACCAAACCTCTTTAGTACATCCATTGTGTATTTTCCTTGTGCCATAAATATCTCACCTTGTCTTTGCCACACTTCCAATCCTAGGAAGTAATGCATCAAGCCTAAGTATTTCATCTTGAATTCTGAGGTCAGCTCCCTCTTACACCAGGTTATTAGCCCTTTATTTCCTGTTAGAAAGAGATCATAAACATACAGGATTAGTATAACATGTTGGTTACCTCTTACCTTGAAGTATAGATTTGCATCAGCATCACTTTTCTGAAAGCCTAGGCTTTTAAGAAAGCCATCAATCCTGTCATAGTAAACTCTGGGAGCCTGCTTAAGACCATACAAGGACTTCCTTAGCTTGCATACATGAGTGCCTTTATTATGCAGTATAAAACCATCTGGTTGTTCCACAAAGACCTTCTGTTCATTTTTTCCATTCAAGAATGTTGTTTTTACATCCATCTGATGTAGTTTCCAACCAAGTACGGAAGCTAAAGAAATAATATCTTGAATGGAGGTATACCTGGCTACAGGAGAAAAAGTCTCTTCATAGTCGATTCCTTCTTTCTGAGTGAAGTCTCTAGCTACAAATCTTGCTTTGAAATTTTCCACACTTCCATCAGCTGCATGTTTGATCTTATAGATCCATTTGGAAGAAACCACTGATTTGTCTTTTGGCCTTGGCACAATGTCCCAAACATTGTTCTTTATAATAGACCTGTATTC
>ML786761.1:85071-145768 GCA_009831015.1 Picea engelmannii | reverse complement strand
TTCCACAGTTCAAATGGTCATCATGCTCATCTCATCTTGAATGTCATATTGTAGAACATTCATGTACCTGGAAACTTTTTCATCATCGCTCTCCCGATAACCTACTCTGATGTTTATCTTGTAGAATTCTTCAGTGTATTGTTTCATTGACATCAACTACTGTCTCAAATTCTGCATCCTCCGAAACAAAGTGATTTGATAATCCCTTTGTATAAATTTGGCTTTCATCTTTGCAACCATTTTATCCCAGCTTTTAATTTTTTGCTTGCCTTTGCAGCGTCTTTCTGCCTACAGTTCATCCCACCATAGCGTTGCATGCCCTTTAAGTCTAGTGACAATATGTTTAACTTTCTTGTCTTCCTCGACATCCTCATAGTCGAAGTATTTATCCAGAGCTCTAATCCAGTCTAGAAGTTCTTCAACATCTAAGTTTTCTTCATACACTAGAATGTCCATTTTTGCTTTGGCACCTATCCTAGCAACAACCCTGAATAGGATTTCATCTGCAACATCTTCGACTATGACTTCTTCTCCTTCGTTTCCAGCTTCATTTTCACTTTCGTCCTCGCTGATATCCCTAGCGTCCACTATGCGCCTCTGTGTTGTCTCCATGGCATCAAGCCTAGTACATAATTTGTGTATTTCTCTTTCCACAGCTGGATCGGGAATTTGCATTGGCCTATTTCTTCTTCTCAGCGGTATGGATGTAAAATGTTCCCCTGTTCTCTGCTACAGAAAGAAAAAAACTTGTTTTGTGCTCTAATACCACAATGGTGTGAATCAGACTACTCCTTTTCTTCTAGCTCCTTCTGCCTGAAATATACAGACATAATCAAGCTCTGATACCACAAATGATGTGTATCAGAGTACTCCTTCTCTTCTGGCTCTCTTTGCCTAAAATATACAGACAAAAACAAGCTCTGATACCAAAAATGATGCATATCGGAGTACTCCTTCTCTTCTGGCTCCCTTTGCCTGAAATATATAGAAAAAAACAAGCTCTGATACCACAAATGGTGATGATCCCCAACCCTCAGGCTGAGCACCTCACAAGATCATTCTAATTCTCCTCTGAATCGGACTGACTCTTCAATTTCCCTATGGGAAATTCTCACACACACAAGAGTGTATCCACAGGTCCTTCCTGAAAAACCCTCCCTATCCACCTTAACTCCAGGTGTGAGCCTTAAACTTCCATACAACCACGACCTGGTCCTTGCGCAAATGCCTTTCGCAACTCGCGTGCTCCCAGGTTAGCGCCCTCCATGCATAACTGTCATCTAGCGCCCTCCATGCATAACTGTCATCTAGATCTAAGTACTAACCTCACTCACAACTCGTGAGTTCACGAGTTGAAGGGTTGAACCTCCAGGCCCTTCTTTTATGAGACTCCAAGACGCGAAAGTCAGAGAAAATTTGACTCCTTCAGTACTTCTCGCGTTTCGTAACTTCGCAAGTTGGTTTGTTGAGACTTTGTGCTCCTTTCTTATGAGAACTCGAAGCATGAGAAGTTAACAGGGTGTTGACCCCCTCCCAGGCGATGAGTGTCCACCTGTCAACCATGCGATTTCCACTTGATGGACACGCCACGTGTTCACCCAAGACCTCGGCCCTCGACCCTTCGCGACTTCTGTAGTCGAAACTAATTCCTCCCAACCTCCGAAACCCCAATACACAATATGGCGAAGATTTTCTGATCCAATGGTTATTCCTACTTCTCGCTACTTAAGAGTTTGCACAACCAAAGGATTTGGACTACCCTTCGAACTCACGAACCCCGAGTTCGAAAGAATGATCCAATGCCCGAACTGACCACGATCAACAGTCTTCATTGATTCTTGACACTAGAGTGGTGGGTTCATCCAACTCGTAACCACCCTGCAGCTTTACTATATCCTACGGTCCCCGCAACTTCGCGAATTCTCCACTGAGAATTCTGACTGTTCGATTCCTTCCTCTGAATCTCTGGCCCAATGTGACTCGACATTCTTTCTCTAGGACTTAACTTCTGCATGATGGTTTAGCTCCCCATCTTCCTTTGAATACTTCAAAGGTGCTGACCCTCCTGAGATTTCTATTGCAACCTCAAGTCTCGAAAGGAGTCCTGCACGCACTCTTTGCGACAATCTTTCAAATACTTCTGTGTATTTGATTCTTCGACTCTATGTACTCTCGACAACAACAGTATTTCACTCTTCAACCTTAGTTGATAAATTCTAAGGCTTCAACTAGCCTTCACACACCTTGCATGACTTCTGTGCTTCACCTACACTTCTGCTGGAATGAGAATAACGTTATCTCTCATGAGCTTTCTGAGATAAAACTCAGACCCTCATCAATGCACACCTTGCACACGTTTCACTGCACTCCTTGTAGGAACTTCTCTCAGGAAGAGAAACAATTGAAACTCATTCTCTTTCTCTCTCAGACTTCATACATTCAACATGAAATCATACATTCAAAACAACATAGCATCATAACAAATGCATAAAAGAGAGAATAAAACAACTGTAAGCATACCATTCATCATATGTAAACAATAAGCATCATAACACCATGAAATCTGAGTCAAAGCTTCATATATTAATTCAAGTTCCTATACATGGGTTCTTCTCTACAACTGTCTTCTTCTGCTCTGTGCTAATGATCTAATCATACAATAATACAAAGGTGAGGGTGTCTATATCCGTTTTCCCTCCTACACTCCTAAAAATGTCTAATTTATTAATTCAAAGCTACCTACTTTCATTTATTAGACTTAATGTCTACTACATCTGAAAGATGAGAGAAAATCGCTCAAGATTTGTTTACATGTAAGTATGCTTCCTTTAACTACTACATTAATATCGGCTCATTAATTTCTTCAAAACATTTCAACATGTGAAAAATGTGTGTTGTGTTTTTCCAGTTGTCTTCTGCCTTTTATGGCTGTTTGGCTAGTTGCTTACGATGCTCCTGCATCATACTCTCTCACTTGAAAATTTTCATGAACTCCCATTCATGAGCTCTTGCATGGTTTGTCCATGCCTATGAATTTCTGCTTCATCTTCCCAACTGGCATCTTCAACTGGGTGTCTCTTCCATTTGACCAAGTATTCAAAATACTCTTTCCTCCTGGTCTTCTTGTTAATCCTCTTGTCAATTATATTTTTCATCTGTGTATTTTTAGCTACAGGCATTTGTTTTGTCCATTGGACCTCTTTCTGTTCTTCCTCTGCTCCTGCTTCTTCAGCTCTGTAAGGGTACAAATCAACAACATTGAATATCAGTGAGATTTCAACCCCATCTGGTAATTGAATCTCATATGCGTTTTCTCCAAATTTCCATATGACCTTGCATGGTCCAATCTTTTTCATCTTCAGTTTATTATACGTTCCCCTTGGGAACCTTTCCTTCCTCAGACGTGAAAGAATCAGATCACCAACTTCAAATTGAAGTTCTTGCCTGTGTTGATCTGCTCTCCACTTGTATTCTTGACTTGAACTCTGAAATCGCTCCTTAATTCAGCTGTGAAGCTCCTTCATTCCTTCTGTAAAGTCTTCTGCACTAGCACTCCTGAATTCATCTTTTTCTGCATCTTTCAATTCAGAAACTCCCCTTGGCTGCATTCCATATATAATCTAGAATGGACTCTTCCCTGTGCTCTTGTCGAATGAGTCATTGTAAGCGAATTCCGCCTATGGCAGAATGTGATCCCACTGACTATGGTGTTCAGTCACTAAGCTCCTCAACAAATATCCCAAGCTTATGTTCATGAATTATGTCTACCCATCCATTTAAGGATGATATGTTGAGCTAAAAGACAAACTTGTCCCCATGATTTTCCATAAGGTCCTCCAGAAATGTCCCACGAACTTGGTATCTCAATCAGAAACGATACTCTTTGGAAAGCCGTGAAGTTTGATGACTTCCTTGAAAATAGGTTCGCAATATGAGTTGCATCACTGGTTTTCTAGCATGGTATGAAATGTTACATCTTTGAAAATCTTTCGACTACCACAAAGATTGAATCACATCCTCTCTATGTTCTTGGCAGTCCCAATATAAAATCCATGCTCACTGCGTCCCACGGCCTTTCAGGTATGGGTAATGGTTGATATAATCCTGTGTTCTGCCTTTTTCCTTTTGTGTGCTAACAAATTCTGCATCTGTCCACAAATTTCTTAACAATTGTCCTCATCCCTGGCCAAAAATATGATCCATTCAACTTTGAGAACATCTTATCATGACCGAAGTGTCCAGCCAATCCTCCACTGTGTTTTTCCTTCAGCAGGTTCACCCTCATGGAGCATTTTGGAATACATAGTTGATTGCCCCAGAATAATAACCCATCCTAGATCATATACTCGATCCATTGGCTTTTGTCCCTGAGAACTGGATTCTCAGATGCCTCATATGCCTCTTTGAAATCTGGGTCATCCTTATACATTTATTTGAGGTTATGAAAACCCAAAGTCTTGACTTTGAATTCCTGCATAAGAAAACATTTCATGCTCAAAGCATCAACAACTTTGTTAGCAGTTCAAGAAATATGCTTAATTACAAAAGTAAAATTCTGCACGAATTCAACCCATTTAATATGTTTTTGGTTCAACTTCTCCTGTTGAGTTAGGAATTGCAAAGCGTGATTATCACTGTACAAAACAAACTCTTTAGGAACCAAATAATGTCTCCATTTCTTCAGCGCTTGTATGACTGCATAAAAATCTTTGTCATATGTTGAGTACTTGATCTTCGCTTCATTCAGTTTCTCACTAAAATATGTGAACGGCCTGTCTTCTTGGCTCAAGACCGCTCCAATTGCAAATCCACTCACGTCACATTTGACCTGGAATGTCTTGCTAAAATCCGGCAAAACCAGAATTGGTTGCTTTGTGATCTTCTTCTTCAACAGATTGAAACTCTTCTCTTGTTCTTCTGGCCAGTGAAAACATTTGTGTCTTTTCTTCACCGTATCCATCATTGGTGTGCTAATTCTATTGAAGTTTCGAATAGACTTCTTGTAGAAACTTGCCAAACCATGGAAGATTCGAACTTCAAACACACTCTTCGATGATGGCCAATTCTTAATTGCATTTACCTTTTCCGGATCCATCTTCAACTTGTTTGCAGAGATAAAAAAACCCAAATAAATGAGTTATGTCTTCATAAATGACGATTTCTTCATATTAATCAGCAATTTCTCTTGATGTAACCTCCTCATTACTGCAGCTAAATTCCTTAAGTGCTCTTCTGCTGTCTTGCTGAAAATTAATATATCATCAAGATATACGATGGTGAATTTCCCTATGAAATCCTTCAGGACTTCGTTCATCAATCTCATGAAAGTACTGGGTGCATTAGTTAATCCAAATGGCATAACAAGCCATTCATACAGCCCCTCATTCATCTTGAATGTTGTCTTCAATTCATCACCTTCTCTCATTCTAATCTGATGATATCCTCTTTTCAAATCAATCTTTGAAAAAAATCTTGCTCCACTCAAGCAATTCATCAAGTCATCCATCCTTGGTAATGGAAATATGTGTCTGATGGTAATATTATTGATCCCCCTTGAGTCTATACACATTCTCCAGCTTCCATCTTTCTTTGGGTTGAGTACTTTTGGAACAACGCATGGACTCAAGCTCTCTGGAATCAATCCTTTGTCCATTAAGTCCTGGACCTGTCTCTTGACTTCCTCATTTTCCTGTGGCGTCAACCTATATGAAGCTTTGTTTGGTAAACTGGCTCCAGGTATAAGATCAATATGATGACTTATAATCCTGATAGGTGGAAACAAACAAGGTAGTTCGTCCACTACTATATCATCAAATTCTCCCAACAATTCCTAGATTTCTTCCTGTAAATCATCTATCCTTGTACTGGTCAAAACAATTCCGCGCTTCCGAACCACAATAAATTGTGTGTCTTCCTTCTTCTTAACCTCATTAAGAAGTTCCTTCCCACTCATGAGAAGTACAGTGTTGCTCATCTCTGTTTTCACCTCTTGGTTTTTAATCGGCAACAACATGTGCGTCCTCCCGTTCTTCTCCAGGGTGTACGTGTTCTTTCTTCCATCATGAATCACGTTACTATCATATTGTCATGGTCTACCCAGCAATAGATGAAAATTATCCATGGGAATGACATCACATAATATTTCATCTTTATATCCCCCTATTTTAAATTCAACTAAACACTGTTTAGTGACATTTACTTGATGTCCTTTTTGTAGCCACGAAACTCTGTATGGGATTGGATGTACAACAGTCTCAAGCTCCATCTTTTCTACCATCTCTGTAGATACGAGATTTTCTATGCTACCGTTGTCCAGTATGACTTTGCATACTCTGTCTTTAGTTTTACAAGCAGTCCGAAACAAACTGTTTCTTTGGGTTGGGTTCTCTGCCTCCTTCTTTGGCTTCAAGAGAACTTTCCTCATCATCAAAGATCTTCCGCCATCAACATATTCTGCCTCAACATTCTGTCCTTGAGCTTTGGTAATGTGAGTTTCACCACCATATTTTTTCCTATCTGGACACTCATAGGATTTATGTCCGATTTTTCCATAGACAAAGCACTTCATTTCACCTCCTATTCCTCTTCCTCTTCCTCTGGCTCGAGGAAAAGTATTTCTATCAACATACTGCCCTCTCTGTGAGCTTCCTCCTCTCTCATGTTGAGTTTGAGGTTTCTTCCCTTCTTCTTTAGATTTTTGAGTTTTATCTTGGGAAATTGTTTTGTATCTGGCTTGACTTCTACCTCGGCCTCTTTGACCTTGTTTTTGGCTCAGCTTCTCTTCATCCTTCAGAGCCATCTGATAAGCATATTCCACAGTCTGAATAGTCATCATGCTCATCTCATATTGAATGCCATATCATAGACCACTCATGTACTTGGAAAAATTTTCATCATCACTCTCCCAATGACCTGCTCTGATGTTTATCTTGTAGAATTCTTCAGTGTATTCCTTCACTGACATCAACTTCTGTCTCAAATTATGCATCCTCCAAAACAGAGTGATTTGATAATCCCTGGGTATAAATTTGGCTTTCATCTTTTCAACCATTCTATCCCAGCTTTTAATTTTCTGCTTGCCTTTGTAGTGTTTGTCTGCCTGCAGTTCATCCCACCATAGTGTTGCATGCCCTTTAAGTCTAGTGACGACATGTTTAACTTTCTTGTCTTCCTCGACATCCTCATAGTCGAAGTATTTATACAGATCTCTAATCCAGTCTAAAAGTTCTTCAACATCTAAGTTGCCTTCATACACTGGAATGCCCATTTTTTCTCTGGCACTTATCCTAGCAACAACCCTGAATAAGTGTTCATCTGCAACATCTTTGACTACGACTTCTTCTCCATCATTTTCCAGCTTCATTTTCACTTTCAGCCTCGCTGATATCCCCAACGTCCACTATGCGCCTCTGTGTTGTCTCCATGGCATCAAGCCTAGTACGTAATTCATGCATTTCTCTTTCCACTGTTGGATCAGGCATTGGCATTGGCTTGTCTCTTCTTCTCGGTGGCATGGTTGTAAAATGTTCCCCTGTTCTCTGCTACAGAAAGAGAAGAACTTGTTCTGCGCTCTGATACCACAATGGTGTGTATCAGAATACTTCTTTTCCTCTAGCTCCTTCTGCCTGAAATATACAAACACAATCAAGCTCTGATACCACAAATGATGCGTATCAGAGTAATCCTTCTCTTCTAGCTCCCTTTGCCTGAAATATACAGACAAAAATAAGCTCTGATACCAAAAATGATGCATATCAGAGTACTCCTTCTCTTCTATCTCCCTTTGCCTGAAATATACAAACAAAAACAAGCTCTGATACCACAAATGGTGTTGATCCCCAACCCTTAGGCTGAGCACCGCACAGGATCATTCTAATTCTCCTCTCAGTCAGATTGACTCTTCAGTTTCCCTACGGGAAATTCTCACACACAAAAGAGTGTATCCACAGGTCCTTCCTGAGAAACCTGCACTGTCCACCTTAACTCCAGGTGTAAGCCTTACACTTCCATACGACCATGACTTGTTCCTTGCACAATCGCCTTTCACAACTCGCGTGCTCACAGGTCGAAGACCCTCAACTTTTCTTCACCAAAAATCAATACCCGACATGCGACGGGATATGGCTCCTCCTTATTAATTCCCTCCACACATAACCACCGGCTAGAGCTAAGTATTAACCTCACTCGCAACTCACGAGTTTGCGAGTTGAAGGGTTGAACCTCCAGGCCCTTCTTTTATGAGACTCTGAGATGCGAAAGTCAGAGAAGATTTGACTCCTTCAGTACTTCTCGCGGTTCACAACTTCATGAGTTGGTTTGTTGATCCTTTGTGCTCCTTTCTTATGAGAACCCGAAGCATGAGAAGTCAACAGGGTGTTGACCCCCTCCTAGGCGACGAGTGTCCACCTGTCAACCACGCAATCCCCACTTGATGGATGCACCACGTGTTCGCCCAATACCTCGGCCCTCGACCCTTTGTGAATTTTGTAGTCGAAACTTATTCCTCCCAACCTCCGAAACGCTGATACGCAATATGGCAAAGAGGTTATGATCCAATGGTTATTCCTACTTCTCACTACTCAAGAGTTCGTGCAACCAAAGGATTTGGTCTACCCTATGAACTCATGAACCCCGAGTTTGAAAGAATGATCCAATGCCCGAACTGACCATGATCGATGGTCTTCATTGAATCTTGACACTAGAGTGGTGGGTTCATCCAACTCCTAACCACCCTGCAGCTTTACTGGATCCTACGGTTTTCGCAACTTCGCAAATTCTCCACTGAGAATTCTGACCATTCGATTCCTTCCTCTGAATCTCTGGCCCAAATTGACTCGGCGTTCTTTCTCTGGGACTTAACTTCTACGCGATGGTTCTGCTCCCCATCTTCCTTTGAATAATTCAAAGGCACTGACCCTCATGAGCTTTCTATTGAAACCTCAAGTCTCGAAAGGAGTCCTGCACACACTCTTTGTGACAATCTTTCAAATACTTCTGTGTATTTGATTCTTAGACTCTATGTACTCTCGAAAATGAAAGTCTTTCACTCTTCAACCTTAGTTGATAAATTCTAAGGCTTCAACTAGCCTGCGCACACCTTGCATGGCTTTTTTTCTTCACCCGCACTTCTACTGGAATGAGAATAACATTATCTCATCTGAGCTTTATGAGATAAAAATCAAACCCTCATCAACACACACCTTGCGGACATTTCACTGCACTCCTTGCAGGAACTTCTCTCAGGAAGAGAAACAATTGAAAATCATTCTCTTTCTCTCTCAGACTTCATACAGTCAACATGACATCATACATTCAACACAACATAGCATCATAACAAATGCATACAAGAGAGAATAAAACAACTGTAAGGATACCATTCAGCATATGTAAACAGTAAGCATCATAACACCATGAAATCTGAGTCAAAGATTCATATATTAATTCAAGTTCCTATACATGGGTTCTTCTCTACAACTCTCTGCTACAACTCTCTTCTTCTTCTCTGCTCTAATGATCTAATCATACAATAATACAAAGGTGAGGGTGTCTATATCCATTTTCCCTCCTACGCTCCTAAAATTGTCTAATCTATTAATTCAAAGCTACCTAATTTCATTTATCAGATTTAATGTCTACTACATCTGACAGATGAGAGAAAATCGCTCAAGATCTGTTTACAACATGTAAGTACACTTCCTTTAACTACTACATTAATATCCGCTCATTAATTTCTTCAAAACATTTCAACATGTGCAAAATGTGTGTTGCGCTTTTCCTTTATGGTTTCCTCGCTAGCTACTTACGATGCTCCTACATCATACTCTCTCACTTGAAAATTTTCATGAACTCCTATTCATGAGCTCTTGCACAGTCTGTCCATGCCTATGAATTTCTGCTTCATCTTCCCAACTGACATCTTCAACTGGGTCTCTCTTCCATTTGACCAAGTATTCAAAATACTCTTTCCTCCTGGTCTTCTTGCTAACCCTCTTGTCAATTATATTTTCCATCTGTGGCTTTTCAACTACAGGAATTTGTTTTTTTCATTGGACCTCTTTCTATTCTTCCTCTGCTCCTACTTCTTTAGCTTTGTAAGGGTACAAATCTGCAAAATTGAATATCGGTAAGATTCCGAGCCCATCGGTTAATTCAATCTTATATGCGTTTTCTCCAAATTTCCTTATGACCTTGCACGGTCCAATATTTTTCATCTTCAGTTTATTATACGTTCCCCTTGGGAACCTTTCCTTCCACAGATGTGCAAGAATCAGATCACCAAATTCAAATTGAAGTTCTCGCCTGTGTTGATCTACTCTCCACTTGTATTCTTGACTTGGACTTTGGAATCTCTCCTTAATTCAGCTGTGAATCTCCTTCATTCCTTTTGCAAAGTCTTCTGCACTAACACTTCTGAATTCATCTTTTTCTCCATCTTTCAAGTCAGAAACTCCCCTTGGCTGCATTCCATATATAATCTGGAATGGACTATGCCCTATGCTCCTATTGAGTGAGTCATTGTAAGAGAATTTCGCCTGTGGCAGAATGTGATCCCATTGACCATGGTGTTCAGTCACTAAGCTCCTCAAAAAATATCCCAAGCTTATGTTTATGACTTCTGTCTGCCCATCCATTTGAGGATGATATGCTGAGCCAAAAGAAAAACTTGTCCCCAACTTTTTGCATAAGGTCCTCCAAAAATGTCCCACGAACTTGGTATCTTGATCAGAAACGATACTCTTTGGCAAGCCGTGAAGTCTGATGACTTCCTTGAAAAACAGGTTTGCAATATGAGTTGCCTCACTGGTCTTCTAGCATGGTATGAAATGTGCCATCTTTGAAAATCTGTCGACTACTACAAATATTGAATCACATCCTCTTTGTGTTCTTGGCATTCCCAATATAAAATCCATGCTCACTGCGTCCCACGGCCTTTCAGGTATGGGTAATGGTTGATATAACCCTGTGTTCTTCCTTTTTCCTTTTGTGTGCTGACAAATTCTGCATCTGTCCACAAATTTCTTAACATATGTCCTCATACCTGGCCAAAAATATGAGCCATTCAACTTTGAGAACGTCTTATCATGACCGAAGTGTCCGACCAATCCTCCATTGTGTTTTTCCTTCAGTAGGTTCTCCCTCATGGAGCATTTTGGAATACATAACTGATTGCCCCAGAATAATAACCCATCCTGGACCATATACTCGGTCCATTGGCTTATGTCCCTGAGAACTGGATTCTTAGAAATCTGGGCCATCCTTATACATTTCTTTGAGGTTATCAAAACCCAAATTCTTGACTCTGAATTCCTACATAAGAAAACATTTCCTTCTCAAAGCATCAACAACTCTGTTAGCAGTTCCAGAAATAGGATTAATTACAAAAGAAAAAATCTGCATGAATTCAACCCATTTAACATGTTTTTGGTTCAACTTCTCCTGTTGAGTCACGAATTGCAAAGCGTGATTATCACTGTACAAAACAAACTCTTTAGGAACCAAATAATGTCTCCATTTCTTCAGTGCTTGTATGACTGCATAAAATTCTTTGTCATATGTTGAGTACTTGATCTTCTCTTCATTAAGTTTCTCACTGAAATATGCGATCAGCCTGTTGTCTTGGCTCAAGAATGCTCTAATTGAAATTCCACTCGTGTCACACTTGACCTGGAATGTCTTGCTAAAATCCGGCAAAACCAGAATTGGTTGCTCCGTGATATTATTCTTCAACACATTGAATTTCTTCTCTGCTTCTTTTGTCGAGTGAAAATATTTGTGTCTTTTCTTCACCGTATCCATCATTGGTGCGCTAATTCCACTGAAGTTTTTAATAAACTTCCTGTAGAAACTTTCCAAATCATGGAAGCTTCCAACTTCAAACACACTCTTCGGTGATGGCCAATTCTTAATTGCATTTACCTTTTCCGGATCCATTTTCAACTCATTTGCAGAGATAACAAAACCCAAATAAATGAGTTATGTCTTCATAAATGACAATTTCTTCATATTAATCAGCAATTTATCTTGCTGTAACCTCCTCATCATTGCAACTAAATGCCTTAAATGCTCTGCTTCTGGTTTGCTGAAAATTAATATATCATCAAGATATACGATGGTGAATTTCCCTATGAAATGCTTCAGGACTTCGTTCATCAATCTCATGAAAGTATTGGGTACATTAGTTAAGCCAAATGGCATAACAAGCCATTCATACAGCCCCTCATTCGTCTTGAATGTTGTCTTCCATTCATCACCTTCTCTCATTCTAATTTGATGATATCTGCTTTTCAAATTAATCTTTGAAAAAAATCTTGCTCCACTCAAGCAATCCATCAAGTCGTCCATCCTTGGTAATGGAAATCTGTATCTGATGGTAATCTTATTGATCACCCCTGAGTCTGTACACATTCTCCATCCTCTGTCTTTCTTTGGGTTGAGCACTATTGGAACATCGCATGGACTCAAGCTCTCTCGAAACAATCCTTTGTCCATTAAGTCCTGGACCTGTCTCTTGACTTCCTTATTTTCCTACGACGTCAACCTGTATGCGGCTTTGTTTGGTAAACTAGCTCCAATTATAAGACCAATATGATGGCTTATACTCCTGATAGGTGTCAACAAACAAGGTGGTTCATCCACTACTATATCAACAAATTCTCCCAACAATTCCTGGATTTCTTCTGGTAAATCATCTATCCTTGTACTGGTCAAAACAATTCTTGGCTTTTGAACCATAATAAATTGTGTGTCTTCCTTCTTCTTAACCTCATTAAGAAGTTCCTTCCCACTCATGAGAAGTACAATGCTGCTCATCTCTATTTTCACCTCTTGCCTTTTAATCGACAACAACATGTGTGTCCTCCCATTCTTCTCCAGGGTGTATGTGTTCTTTCTTCCATCATGAATCATGTTCCTGTCATATTGCCACGGTCTACCCAGCAATAGATGATAATTATCCATGGGAATGACATCACATAATATTTCATCTTTATATCCCCCTATTTTAAATTCAACTAAACACTGTTTAGTGACATTTACCTGATGTCCTTTTTGTAGCCACGAAAATCTGTATGGGCTTGGATGTACAATAGTCTCCAGCTCCATCTTTTCTACCATCTCTGTAGATATGAGATTTTATATGCTACCGCTATTCACTATGACTTTGCATACTCTGTCTTTAGTTTTGCAAGTAGTCTGAAATAGACTGTTTCTTTGGGCTGGGTTCTTTGCCTCCTTCTCTGGATTCAAGACAACTTTCCTCATCATCAAATATCTTCCACCCTCAGCATCTTTTTCCTCAACATTTCATCCTTGATCTTTGGTAATGTGAGTTTCACCACCATATTTTTTCCTATCTGGACACTCATAGGATTTATGTCTGATTTTTCCACAGACAAAGCACTTCACTTCACCTCCTATGCCTCTTCCTCTTTCTCTAGCTCGAGGAAAAGTATTTCTATTAGCATACTTCCCTCTCTGTGAGMTTCCTCCTCTCTCATGTTGATTTTGAGGTTTGTTCCATTCTTCTTTAGATTTCTGAGTTYTGTCTTGGGMAATTGTTTTKCCTCTRGCTTGACTTCTACCTCGGCCTCTTTGACCTTGTTTTCGGCTCAAATTCTMTTCAGCCTTCAGAGCCATCTAATAAGCATCTTCCATAGTTCGAATGGTCATCATGCTCATCTCATMTTGAATGTCATATCGCAGACCATTCATGTACCTGACAACTTTTTCATCATCTCTCTCCCGATGACCTGCTCTGATGTTTATCTTGTAGAATTCTTCAGTGTATTCTTTCACTGACATCAACTTCTGTCTCAAATTCTGCATCCTCCGAAACAGAGTGATTTGATAATCCCTGAGTATAAATTTGGATTTCATCTTTGCAACCATTCTATCCTAGCTTTTAATTTTTTGCTTGCCTTTGCAGCATTTGTCTGCATGCAATTCATCCCACCATAGTGTTGCATGCCCTTTAAGTCTAGTGATGGAATGCTTAACTTTCTTGTCTTCCTCGACATCCTCATAGTCAAAGTATTTATCGATATCTCTAATCCAGTCTAGAAGTTCTTCAACATCTAAGTTTCCTTCATACACTGGAATGTCCATTTTTGCTCTGGCACCTATCCTAGCAACAACCCTGAATAGGCGTTCATCTGTAGCATCTTTGACTGTGACTTCTTCTCCTTTGTTTCCAGATTCATTTTCACTTTTGGCCTCACTGATATCCCCAACGTCCACTATGCACCTCTGTGTTGTCTCCATGGCATCAAGCCTAGTACATAATTCGTGCATTTCTCTTTCCATTGTTGGATCAGGCATTGGCATTGGCCTGTCTCTTCTTCTTGGCGGCATGGCTATAAAATGTTCCCCTGTTCTCTGCTACATAAAGAAAAGAACTTGTTTTGCTCTTTGATACCACAATGGTGCATATCAGACTACTTATTTTCCTCTAGCTCCTTCTGCCTGAAATATACAGACACAATCAAGATCTGATACCACAAATGATGCATATCAGATTACTCCTTCTCTTCTGGCTCCCGTTGCCTGAAATATACAGAAAAAAACAAGCTCTGATACCAAAAATGATGCGTATCAGAGTACTCCTTCTCTTCTGGCTCCATTTGCCTGAAATATACAAACAAAAGCAAGCTTTGTTACCACAAATGGTGTCGATCCCCAACCCTCAGGCTGAGCACCACACAGGATCGTTCTAATTCTCCTCTGAGTCATATTGACTCTTCAATTTCCCTACGGGAAATTCTAACACACACAAGAGTGTATCCACAGATCCTTCCTAAAAAACCCACCCTGTCCACCTTAACTCCAGGTGCAAGCATTACACTTCCATACAACCACGACCTGGTTCTTGCGTAAACTCCTTTCACAACTCACATGCTCGCAGGTCGAAGACCCTCGACTTTTCTTCACCAAACGTCAATACCCGACATGCGATGGGATATGGCTCCTCCTTGTTAGTTCCCTCCATGTGTAACCATCGGCTAGAACTAAGTACTAACCTCACTCGCAACTCGCGAGTTCGCGAGTTGAAGGGTTGAACCTCCAGGCCCTTCTTTTATGAGACTCCGAGACGTGAAAGTCAGAGAATATTTGATTCCTTCAGTACTTCTCGTGGTTTTCAACTTTGCAAGTTGGTTTGTTGAGCCTTTGTGCTCCCTTCTTACAAGAACCTGAAGCATGAGAATTCAACAGGGTGTTGACCCCCTCCCAAGCGATGAGTGTCCACCTTTCAACCACGTGGTCCCCACTTGATGGACGCGCCACATGTTCACCTGAGACCTCGGCCCTCGACCCTTCGTGACTTCTACAGTGAAAATTGATTCCTCCCAACCTCTGAAAATCTGATACGCAATATGGCGAAGAGGTTCCGATCCAACGATTATTCCTACTTCTCGCTACTCAGGAGTTTGCGCAACCAAAGGATTTGGTCTACCCTCCGAACTCATGAACCCTGAGTTCGAAAGAATGATCCAATGCTTGAACTAACCATGATCGACGGTCTTCGTCGATTCTCGACACTAGAGTGGTGGGTTCATCCAACTCCTAACCACCCTGCAGCTTTACTGGATCCTACGGTCCCCACAACTTCGTGAATTCTCCACTGAGAATTATGACCGTTCGATTCCTTCCTCTGAATCTCTGGCCCAAATTAACTCGATGTTCTTTCTCTGGGACTTAACTTCTACACAATGGTTCATCTCCCTGTCTTCCTTTGAATACTTCATAGGCACTGACCCTCCTAAGATTTCTATTGCAACCTCAAGTCTCGAAAGGACTCTTTCACGCACTCTTTGTGGAAATCTTTCAAATACTCTTGTGTATTTGAGTCTTCGACTCTGTGTACTCTTGGAAACAACAACCTTTCACTCTTCAACCTTAGTTAATAAATTCTAAGGCTTCAACTATCATGTGCACACCTTGCACGACTTATGTGCTTCACCTGCATTTCTTCTAGAATGAGAATAACGTTATCTCTCCTGAGATTTCTGAGATAAAAATTAGACCCTCGTCAACGCACACCTTGTAGATGTTTCACTGCACTCCTTGCAAGAAATTATCTCAGGAAGAGAAACAATTGAAACTCATTCTCTTTCTCTCTCAGACTTCATACATTCAACATGAAATCATACATTCAACACAACATATCATCATAACAAATGCATAACAGAGAGAATAAAACAACTGTAAGCATACCATTCAGCATATGTAAACAGTAAGCATCATAACACCATGAAATCTGAGTCAAAGCTTCATATATTAATTCAAGTTCCTGTACATGGGTTCTTCTCTACAGTTCTCTGCTACAACTCTCTTCTTCTGCTCTGCGCTAATGATCTAATCATACAATAATACAAAGGCGAGGGTGTCTATATTTGTTTTCCCTCCTATGCTCCTAAAACTGCCTAATCTATTAATTCAAAGCTACCTACTTTCATTTATCAGACTTAATGTCTACTACATCCGAAAGATGATAGAAAATCTCTCAATATCTATTTACAACATGTAATTACGATTCCTTTAACTACTACATTAATATATGCTCATTAATTTCTTCAAAACATTTCAACATGTGCAAAATGTGTGATGTGCTTTTCCAGTTGTCTTCCGCCTTTTATGGTTTCTTGGCTAGCTGCTTACGATGCTCCTGCATCATCCAACAACTTCTTTAGTTGCATTCTCAACTCCTATAAATCCGGGGTCGACATCCTATAAGGTGTTCTTTCTATCGGTTCAGTCCCCGATTTTAGGTCTATGGTAAATTTCAATTCCCTTTTTGACGACATCCCAGGTAACTCCTTTGGGAAGAAGTTCGCAAACTCTCTCACCATCGGAAGGTGTTATATACGTTCCTCTACTCCCTTATCATTTAACACAAGGATCGAATAAATCTTACATCCCTTGCGCATGCCCTTCTATAGTTGTAAGGAAGAGATGAACCTCAGGGAAAATCCATGGTTTCGACCTACAATCACATGTCTCTATCCCTCATCATCAACCAAGCTGAATTGTTTTTTCTTACTGTCGAGTATCACCTCATGTGATTCCAACTAGTCCATACCAATCACGACATCATAAGATCCTAAGATCATGACGTACAGGTTTTCCCTAGTGACAAACTCTCCTAGGTTAAGGCTACGGCCCATAACCTTCCCTCCAACCTTTTGTTTGGCTCCCGAAGCCATTTCTACAAAGCTAAACTCATCATGTTCGACTGCCTTTACCTTAATTCTTTTTAGCACTACACCAAAAATTAAACTCTCTGTAGCACCTGGATCTATCCAAATACTAAGGGTTTGGTCAACAATGGTACTTGATGTCTCGAGCACAGTCGAATGGTGCTCTTCCTGACAGTTATTGACCAATGCATGAATCCAATGGGCCTTGCCCAAATCTCCCCTGGTAGGGGGTCTGACTGATTCAGATTCTCTAGTCCTCTCCACTGGGAAGTCGTGCTAATAATGTGGCTCCCCACATGTCCAATACCCTTTCTTCGGTCCAGTTCTCCTGGTACCCGAAGTAGAAGATGATGGCCCATCGGCTTGGAATCTTGGTTTGTTTTGTTGAATATGCCTAAACTGTTGTTGTTGTGGTCGACACTGCTACTGATGTTGTGGTCCTTGGTAAGGGGTTCGTTGCTGAGGCACTAGTCGTCGAGGTGTAGTGAAATTGGATACTCTCTTGAAGTCACGATATCTTGGTGAATGCCTAGATGGTGTCTAATGCTGCTACACACCAGATGACACTTGCCCTGCTGGTATCACTGGAGTCTGGCTCTGAACCCTAATAATAAGATCCTCCTTTGCTATGAGGGCCTTCTGGATGGAATCGTGCAAGGTCTGAGGAATCAAAATCCTAACCTTTGCATGAATGTTGACATTAAGGCCAAATAAGAACCCATTGACCTTAAGTTTCTCAGTATTTAGGCGTGGAGCATACCAAAGCAAATCCATAAAATGGGACTCGTACTTGGGCACCATACAATTGCCCTGTCACAAGGCATTGAACTCGTTGAGTTGACGCTCAATGAATTCCTCCGATAGATACCTCTCTCGAAATCGTTCCTCGAATAGTTCCCATGGCACGTCTTCGATGGCCATGTTCAATTGTGGCAGGAGCATCTTCCACAATAGAAGAGAACTCCCCTTTAGTTGAAAGACCGCCATGTAGACCTTCATGTTGGAGGTATAGTCGCGAAGTGCAAATCACATCACCATATTCTCCAACCATGCCTCGGTGGCTGCGTCGTCCGGGGCACCAATGAACTTGGTAAATTTGACCTTATCGAGTTCATGGTGAATGCTACCAGTACTTACCAGAGTGCGCAGTGGACCCTCAGGGAGTGTCGACGCCCTGGCCTCATCTCTATCTAAACGACTGATCAGTGCCTCAAACATCCGTTGAAAAGACCTCATCATCCCAACCACATCACCCACCGCTATTTGTTCCTGCATGACCACCTGTTCGTCTCCCTAGGGGTGAGAGCCCTCAGGCATGGATGCTACTGGGGGCGTCCCGCCTCCTCCCCTAACACCCCTTCCTCTGCCTCTGCGACGTCCTATAACCACGATTACCTGCACACATAAAATCAATTTAATTAGCAAACTTTTAATCAAACATATACTCAACGAAATCTGTAGTGATCCCAAGTCATGGGTCGAACCCATTTTGATACCATATGTAAAGTCCCCAATCGTTACAACTACAAGCGACACAAGAAGGTACAAAGTTTTTTTGTTTGTTTGTTTTAAGAAGGAAGGAAATCAATGAAAAAAAGTAATCAACACAACTTGATGATGAACACAACTTACACATTCAAGCAACAAACAACCAACAACCCAACACATTAGCACATCATGCAACTGGATGAACATGTCACACGATAGACAATAAAAATGACTACCTTCCTGACACAAGCAAGACAACACCTACAAGATTAAGAACAACCTCCATAATCCTGACACAATGACCTCGAAGACCAGTAACTATAAACCTCTATGGCGCACAAACCAAACTCATTAAGGTGTTACAAAACCAAGTACCAAAATCAATTACAACGAACAAACGCCCACATCGGGAAGCATAGACTTCGACTAGGTTATCAATCGCCTCTATCCATCAAGGTGTGTAATGATCCCCTCATCAGGAATCATGCCGTCACAAGGTGATAGGCATGACAGTAACCCTGGTGCAACATAACATATCTAGACCAATAACCCATGAAAAATCCAACGTGCAAGGAGACCGAATTAACTGAAAAATACATGAAGGCTATACCCACGCACCCAAGCAACAAGTCGACAAGATGCAAGATGACATCACTCAATTAAATTGTGCAAGCTATTAAACGACTTCGCTAACAACCATAAACCATTATATGTTAAGAATGATGTCTAAGTGTGAAGGAGTGAACTATTATAAATGTTACTATTATCATAAATGTGACTATAAATGTGAACTATTATGAATGTTACTATTATCATAAATGTTATCATAAATGTGAACTAATATATCTAACAATGATATCGTTGTCCCATAATAATAATTCAATCCATTCATATTCACTGTCTATATAAAATAAGAGCTAATAATGATATTAACACTAATGATATATAATAATTACATTGTTGTCTAAAAATAGTGCTATCCTTTAATGAGATCGTTGTCTAACAAAAGAATTAACAATTAGAAAAGGAAATTAGCAAGGAATTAGATTATGTATCGTTGTCATGAATATTTACTATAGTAACTCGTTTTCTATTGAATATTTACTGTATGAATTCGCTGTAAGAATTCACTGTCTATGGGATATTGAATATTTATTGTATGAATTCATTGTCTATTGAATATTTACTGTTATATAACAAATTTAAAATCAAATGTATAATCTTGTTGTCATTCAAATGTATGTATTCGTGGTCTATTGACTAATTACTGTCTATAAAATATTAGATGAAAAACACAGTCATAATAGAAATGAATACAACGTTGTCATTCATAAATTCATAGACAAGGTGTAGATTCATTGTCAATCGATAATAGTTCTATTTCAATTGTTGTTCTATATTTCCATTCACTGTCTATTATATGATTCAATTCATTGTCTATATAAATGATATTTCAATTTCTATTATATATTTCAATTCGTTGTCTATTAGATAATTCAAGTCATTGTCTATATATAAATGTTATTTCATTTGCAAATCAAAACGCAGAAGTAAAATAGATCACTGTCTAAAACTGGAAATCGCAGAGTTTACTTATGAAATTGTTTAATTGTAGAGATAATGACAAACACAGAGATAAATATATGATAATGCTGGCATAAATATAGATGAAATTGCAGAGAAAATAATAACTGATGTTGTTGTCATTTAAATACATGGAATCGCGGAGCCAAATAAAAGATAACAGTGTCATAAATATATATGAAATCGCAGAGGTAAAATCACCAGAAATCTTGGTGCAAAATCTATGCAATGTTCCACGAAATTCTAGTGTGAAGTGCTATGTCAAGTTCCATGAAAATCGCGGTGGGTATGCTGGGTAAAACACCCAAGGGGATGTGAAATTGTTGTGTAACTATGATAACGTCGTGTAAATGATGATATTCAAATCGTTGTCATTCCAAAGCCAAGAAGAAAAATCGTCCAGAAATAAATCGATGTCAATCAAACGTGCTGGGTAAAAATGATTCGTTCAGATATTAATCACGCAATGTAGATTTTAACATTCCTCAATGCTGGACATCATAAACAAACAAACAAAAAAAAAATCCATTTAAAATGCTCGGAATTATCTTTAAAAAGATGCAGCAATTTACCATTCCATAACACTGGTGTTTATCATTCAAACAAGCAGAGTTTTATCAATCATAAAACACATATATTGAGACTTCAAAACTCAGAGGTTATCATTCACAAACGCAGAGTTTTATCAATCCAAAACGCAAAGATTTACCAAAGTTTAAGAAATTAAAAATGAAGAGAAAATCATAGTTTTAATCAATTAAGATGTGGAGACACTCATTCACAAGAAGGCGCAAGGATTAGGGGTTAATCATAAGAGAAAAACATAGATAAAATTAAGGGTTCAATAACTGGGCAAAATTTATCCTTCACTTATTATCCATGCACAAGAAAGCAGGGCATTTGAATCTATAAGTCTTTTAACACCAGAGTGACGACCGTTGATTTGGCTCCTGGTCGACTGCTCACGCACGAACTAATAACTTAAGAGATAAGGGACAAAAGATAAAAACAAAACCATTTTTATTCATATTAATCAATAAAACAAACATAGAGAATTCATTGCAATCAGAATTTGGGTTCACCAAGGGAAATCAATTCAAAATACAATGAGGATAAGGCTGGGATGACTATAAGAACTTTGATCATAAAACATTGAATAAAAAATAATCTTAACACAGTAGAAGCACAATACTAAAGGCGCAATAACAACATAAAAATACCATTTAAAAATATACGCATGTGTACCATAGACAAATTCGAAATCTCCAAGTCATTGTCCCGCACGCGCTCCGTCCAACTCTTTCTTTCCAATCGATGTGAATTCACCGGTACCTCCCAACCAACTCTAGGGGTACTCTTCTTCCCCCTGATTCCCCCTATCCACAAAGGATTCACACACACAATAACAGAGAATTCTAGCACCCAGCTCATCTCGCAAGGTCGATCTACCACTCGTTACCTGAGCTGGGTATCCCAACTCCCACAAGAGAAAGTTCACTCAAGGTAAAATTTCAGCAGTGTAATCTTACGCAAAAATATGAGATCCATGCTCCTCCTCCTTCATCCTTTTTATAGAGTTTTTTAAGTAATTAGTTTCCCAAATTATCATTAAATTCCTTTTTCAGTTAATTAATTTCAAAAAACCTCCCCCGTACAAATATCACCCATCCCCTAGTTGCACCAGAAAATAAATTTTATTAATTAATTAAATATTCCTATTTCCCTCACCCACCTAAAAGCATTCCTAAAAATGCTCCTTCATGTCCCAATATTCCCTTACAAATATTAAATGACTTACACCTTACTTAATTCCTAGTTGAGTTCATAAATAGCAAGTTCCCAAGGCAAGATTCCTTACTAAGTTAGACATTCAACTTTTTCTTTATGTTTCCCCTTTTTCTTTAAGTTTCCCCTTTTTATTTAAGTTTCTTATTTCTTTTAAGTTTCCCTCTTTTTCCTTTTTAACTAAAAATCAATTTATCAAGTGTATATAAAACAACCATTTACCCCTTTTTCTTCTTTAATTTAAAAAATAAAAAAATTAGCAAATGTAGATAAAACAACCATTTACCCTTTTTCCTTTTTAATTAAAAATTAATTTAGCAGTGTAGATAAAAAAAAACAACCATTACCCTTTTTTAAAATTTAATCCTCCATTATAATTTTGACTTTAATAAATAAGTTTGAATTTCTTACCCCCCTTCTTGTTACATGTTTATTTATTATTATTTTGTTTTACCACAGGTTCTACTTAGACCTAGGTTTTAATTTCACTAGGTTGGGTGACATTTTTTTTATCAGGGAAAAATGTTTTTAAACATTACTTATCACATCATTAATTTTAAGGTTGAATGGGTTTATTCACTTACCCGTTAAAATCACAACGTGCCCTTTAGGATTCACTATGTGCTCCAAGGGTGCTACTCGCCTCTTGACTGACTTTGGTAGACGCCAAACCCCTAGAGTCAATACTCTGCCAGGTGATCTTGTGGGAGACTAAGGGCCTCTAAGGAATAAGGCCCCTACCTTATTGTGCGCCCCTTAGAATCATTGTGAGAAACAATCATAGTCTTCCCTCACAACATCATGGGTCTTCTTGAACTAGGTAAACGTTAACCTACAATTCGAGCCACAGAGGGAGTGCTAGTAGAAAGGATGATTTTAGGGGATAAATTTCGCTCATGGGCTAATTTTCCATGGTTTTTCCCAAAACAAGATTTGTCATTCTAAAAATGATTCACCCAAATTCTATAGGAAAAAAATATTTTACCTTTTAAATCACCACAATTTTATACAAACTATATAAAATCCTTAGAAATTTGAATATTTTTACAAAAATATCGCCAAACATTTATAGTTGGCATATGAAGGATTAGTTAGATTCTCCAAGGATTCTACATTTTAAAATAAATTTCCATCCTTAAAATCATCCTTGGAGCCTAGTAGGTTGTGGCAAGGTTGTTTCCATGCCTCTCCCTCAAAGTCTCTGGTTGTCCTACGTGACCTCTCTACTCTGCATGTGAGTCTAGTCGACAAGCTATCGTCAGCTTGCATCCATCAAATAATCATGTCAGAAATAATAGTCAATCATCATAACATCTAATCATATGTACATATGTCACATCAACAACATTCAAACCCCAATTGTCCACTCCCTATCTCGATCCAGAGTCAAAGGGGTTTCATCGATGCCTCTGCATCCTCAATTTCCAGAGTCCTGCACACTTGGGAGAACCCAGTCAATAGCACCTATCTATGTAAATAAAACAAAATATCATATCATCAATTCCATCATATCTTATAATCATAATCAAAACGACCAATAGTATAATAACCTAGATCATGTGTAAGCAAGTGTCCTCAAAGACTAAGTCCGCTTAGTGCTTGCAAGAGCAGGATGTTACACAACATGTCAATCTAGTGTTCTTCAATTATCTAAAAACTCATGCTCTCAAAGGACGTCGACACCTTGGCATCTCCAAGGACACCAACATATTTCCTATGAGTTTTCTTCTCCCCTCATTTACACGAACAAATTAGAGGACAAGGCCTTTTTTTAGATTCCTCGATGCCCTATAGCATACGTACCATGTTGAGACAATAAAAATCCTGATAAAAATATTGTGTGAGAAAACCTTGTCAAAGTGCCTCGCAAATCAACACCGAGGTAGATGGATTTATATGGATGTTTGAGAGAGGAAAAACATCCTTGGAAGATTTTACAAAACGTTCCTCACACATCAACGATGAGGTAGATGGATTTATATGGATGTTTGAGAGAGGAATAACATCCTTGGAAGATTATACAATTAAAAAATTTTGCTATGCGAAAAAGAACTATTAAAATATGATGAGAAGTTCTCAAAGAATTATAAATTTCAAGAGTATATAGGTTAAGAATTTTATTTGATTTCTAATTATATTGGAGCATAGTACATGTTCATTGTTGTATGAATAATTTAAATGTCGTAATATTATATTATCAACAACATGCCCAGGATTTTGTGAGAATTATAATCTCTTTTATATATGAGCTATTATTAGTCTTTTGTATACTAACATCATCAGAAGTTCATGAGAGGCAGGGTGTGAGTAGTTTTTAAGGTTTCTTGATTTAGGAACTGGAGTGTGGAAGTAGCTATGTGAGAAAACATTGTCAAAGTGCCTTGAAAATCAACACCGAGGTAGATGGATTTATATGGATGTTTGAGATAGGAAAAACATCCTTGGAAGATTGTACAAAACGTTTCTCACACACATAAACAATGAGGTAGATGGATTTATATGGATGTTTGAGAGAGGAATAACATCCTTGGAAGATTATACAATTAAAAAAAATTGCTATGCGAAAAATCACTATTAAAATATGATGAGAAGTTGCCAAAGCATTATAAATTTCAAGAGTATATAGGTTAAGAATTTTATTTGATTTCTAATTATATTGGAGCATAGTACATGTAAATTGTTGTATGAATAATTTAAATGTTGTAATATTATATTGTCAACAACATGCCCAGGGTTTTGTGTGGATTATAATCTTTTTTTATATATGAGATATTATTAGTCTTTTGTATACTAACATCATCAAAAGTTCCTGAGAGGCATGGTGTGAGTAGTTTTTAAGGTTTCTCGATTTAGGAACTCGAGTGTGGAATTAGCTATGTATTTCATGAGAACTACATCTTTCACTTGAAATACGTGCCGTCAACCATAGTTACTAAGTTCGAATTTGAACTGGGATTTGAATTCAATTTGATAGCATAAAAATTCGGACTATAAATTCTCAATATACATTTTGAGGCTCATTTTCATCTTCATTTATTTTAAAATTTCAATCACTTCTTATTTCTGATAACTCTGGATAATGTAACAATATTTCATCAAGAGATGTTGTGCCCTCCTCCTTTCTCCAAAACTCCTCTTTGTTTTAAAACTTATTTATGTAAGATTTCTCCCATTTCTCCCAAATCACGATTAAGGTTCTAATAATAATGAATGGTTAGGTAATCTATTCATAAATCAATTATTCATTGCCTTTTTTTAGAAGTGTGAATTCTTTGTTAGTCCAACAAGTTCATGCCAGGCCTAGCCTGGAAACGATTTTTTCTCAGCATTGAAAATAACTACCAAGATAATAAGTTTCTTAATCTCTTGAAATCTCTTGTCATGTCGAGTTGTCCATAGAAACTTAGTTCCTTTACCTGGTAACTAAAGGTCCTCTCCTATAATCTTAGAGAAACCCTTTACAAAATCTGATATTATCTAGCTAATCC
Organism: Picea engelmannii; assembly: GCA_009831015.1. Lineage (NCBI taxonomy): Eukaryota > Viridiplantae > Streptophyta > Pinopsida > Pinales > Pinaceae > Picea > Picea engelmannii. The sequence goes on along the minus strand of ML786761.1, from coordinate 120,231 downwards.
CAAGTAGTAAAATGTAGCAAGGTAATGGGGGTCCATTTTGACACTTCCAGGCATAGCTTCCTTTTTCTTTCTATGGCAAGAGCAGAGATACATATTATCTTTAGGAATGATATTGGCACAGAGGAGATGGAAAAACTAAAATGATTCCTCATTCTTGCATTGGTTGGCCATTCCTTTCTCTACCTCATCTATTTAGATATGTGAACTCATATGCTTATTTAGAAAATGTATGTGGCCACTTCTTATCAAATTTTTCCATTTTGTCCACTTTCATACATGCTAACTAACTGTATCTAATTTCATTGAACTATTGTCTATTAGAATAGATAATTTAATTTTTTTTTTCTTCTGGATAAGGGTAAATTTGGTAACAATGTTCTCAATTATAGTTAAATATGGACAATTATGATCAACCATAGTCAACTATGGTCAATCATGATTACTCATAGTCAACTGTAAATTCACTATCATAAACCATAGTCAACCATGATAAAACCTCTTCAACTATAAATTGACCATCGTCAACCATAATCAACCCTAATCTACTAATCCTCACGCTCATGGATAGTCAACTAAAACAACTACATTATTAAAAGTTGTTAATATGTCAACCACTTTTAATAATGTAATTATGTTAGTAATAATACTAAATATAATGTTATACCATTTTTTATATAGTTTTACTTTGACCATCTATAATTATTTTCAAATAATAATAAATTTTTATATGGTTTTACTTTAACTGTTTATAATTATTTTCAATTAATAATAATTTATCAGGAAAAACAAAGATTTGAAAGAATATAATTTTTAAAGAAAGGTTTATAGGTATACATATCATTGTTTTAATGTGATCTTGATGATGTGTATTTCATGTAGTCTGAATGTGATCTTAATGATGTGTATTGTGTGTAGTACAACCATGTTGAAAGTAATGAGTGGCACTTTATCTCCAATATAATAAGTGGTAAAAATATATTTATTTTAGTTTATTTTATCAAAGCATTAATAAATAAGATGAAACTAATTGTGAGATTTTAATTTAGATATAGGGTTTATTGTTCAATTTGGTTGAAGATGTCATGTTGATTTTAGTTGAGGCATGTTCATATACATATTGTTTTTTATTAAAGAAAATTGATTAAATTAAAATTATATATATTTTAGAGCTAACGTTGGTTGATGTTATATAGTTTATTTTAATTTTATTGTATAATCTTATATTGTAAGTAAAAAAGTTGTGAATGTTGATTTTAGTTTGAAATGTTAATTTCTATGTTATTATTGCTAAAACATAGTGTTTTAATTTGAGTAGTACCTATGGTTATATGACTATTGAATGTTGCGTTGTTATTAAATCATAATACTAAGTGTGAAGGTTGTGCTTGTTGGCCACTTCCTAGATGAGATTCAATCTATTACCACCAACACCAACTACCTAACCTGCACCACCTTCTATTGTCAATGCAATAAACTTGTTAATTATCATCCTCCCCTTGATTAGATTTATTGTCTCCAAAATAAGAAATTCTTGCACTCCATTCTCTTTCAAAACCTTAGAATCCTTTCTCCCTACAACTAAACTTACAAAAAAATATAAATATATAGAAAAAATAATTAGATGATCCAATTCCAAGATCAAACTAACAAAATATATTTTCACTCCCTAATTTTGTTACCTTAAATCCCTACATTGACTAGAATTTGTAGGAAACCAGATTCATATTAGAGTATTACATAGTTATGTTAAGATGGTTTGAGCATTGTAAAAACCCACAATGTTTTTACAACTTCTATAAAACCCACCAAGCACACAAACTATTCAATGGTGAGTTGATATGTTTCAAAGACACTTTTATGCAATATGTAGATAGATGGGATTAAATATTGCACATTTTTTAGGATCCTCAATGGTATACCCAAAACAAAATGTTTGCACCCAACAATGGAGATGAATGGTGGATGACGAACAACATGTCAATCACAAATTATTTTCAAAACATAGTGTTTTAGTTTGAGTAGTACTTGTGGTAATAAATGTTGAATGCCATGTTATTATAATCATATTAGCAAGTGCAAACATTGTGCTTATTAGTGAGTTCCTAGATGGGATTCATCTTATCACTCAAAATGCTTGCTACCTACCCTACACCACCATCTATTATTATCCGAACAAACTCGTGCTTCTTCAACCTCCCTTTAATTCATTATTCCATCTCCAAAGTGAGAAATTCCCATGCTCCATTATCCACCAAAACCTTAGAAATATTTATCCCTACAACTCAAATTAATGATAAGTAGATAGAAAAATAAATAGATAATCTAATTCCAAGTTCAAAGGAAAGAACAATACATTTTCCTTTCCTTTTCTAAATTCAATTTCATTACCTTAAATCCTTGCATTGACTATTATTTGAAAGAAACTAGTTATGTATATTGGAGAGTTGAGCATTGCATAACCCCACCATTTTTGGTATTTTCTATAAAACTCATTGGCCATGCAAAACAAATTATTCAACAATGGTATCCAAAGTATAAATGGAACTTTTCGATATCACATGACCCAATGACATTGGGTCATGTGGGAAACCAAACACCACTCTAATAATTACTTAGATAAATGGTTTAAAGACCACACATTTATTAGTATCCTCCAATGGTATACCCAAAAGAAACGTTCACATCCAATGATGGAGGTGAGTGGTATATGATGAACAACATGTCAATCTAGTGTTCTTCAATTATCTAAAAACTCATGCTCTCCAAGGACATCGACACCTTGTCATCTCCAAGGACACCAACATCTTTCCTATGAGGTTTCTCCTCCACCCGTTTACACAAACAACTTAGCAATGCCCTATAACATACGTACCATGTTGAGACAATAAAAATCCTGATAAAAATAATGTGTGAGAAAACCTTGTCAAAGTGCCTCGCAAATCAACACCGAGGTAGATGGATTTATATGGATGTTTGAGAGAGGAAAAACATCCTTAAAAGACTGTACAAAAAGTGCCTCACACATAAACGGTGAGGTGGATGTATTTATATGGATGTTTGAGAGAGGAATAACATCCTTGGAATATTGTACAATTAAAAACAAATTCTATGCAAAAAATGACTATTAAAATATGATGAGAAGTTGCTAAAGCATTATAAATTTCAGGAGTATATGGGTTAAGAATTTGATTTGATTTCTAATTAAATTGGAGCATAGTACATGTGAATTGTTGTATGAATAATTTAACTGTCGTAATATTATATTCTCAACAACATGCCGAAGCTTTTGTGAGAATTATAATCTTTTTTATATATGAGCTATTATTAGTATTTTGTATACTAACATCATCATAAGTACTAACATCATCATAAGTTCGTGAGAGGCAGGGTGTGATTAGTTTTTAAGGTTTCTCGATTTAGGAACTTGGGTGTGGACGTAGATTTAATGGTTTCTCAATTTAGGAATCAAGTAAATAACTCTATACATTATCAACTTTTTCTATAGATAACATATTATTTTAGAACCAGGGTTTTTGTTACCTTCCCTTCAAATCCAACTTTGAACCAACATGTTTGTGTATATTTTAGGTTATAATATTTCTTGAGTACAATTGGAAGATTCTATAGATATTGTTTCATAGTGAGCAAGCATCCATGTACCCAACAAAGTCAACATGATGACATAAACAATGTTTTATATCTATGTAGGTGTCCATATCTCCATCATATCCCTCTTTCCTTATCTGCCTTTCTCCTTTTGGGTACTTTTCATTTATTTCTTTATATGTGTGTGTGTGAATTAGTAACATTTACTTGGTGTCATAAGGGGGAGGAAATGCCTTAAAAATCATATTAGTGAGTGGTGTCATCATATATTGGGATTGTTGATGAGAAAGCAATATGCTAATTTACACATCTAGGAAACCCCTTAGAGCATGTATCTTCTTTCTCCCATGTTTATAATAATCCTAGAGGTTGGAGAGTAAGAGCTAAAGTATATATTCACACTTAATTGAAAACAATAACTAACTAAAGAAAATACTTATAGCGAAATCAAACACCTACAACTGTGGCAAGGTAGAAACCAAAGAAATCTAAATCTACCTATTAGAAAGTTTAATAAGGTCCTAATCAAATAAGGAGTAGAAGCTATTATAACAAGAAACTCTATCCTAATTAGCACTTACCCTACCCTAACTAGCATATTGTATTCCCAATCAGGTGTTGTCATAAATCTAATGCAACCAACTAAGAATTTTATTAATGTTGTGGGATTGACATGCATTCCTCATTAGTGTATTTGGCATGTAGATTTCTAATGGAAATATACAAGGAAAGGTGCTTCACATATTATGGCCATAAATTCAATCATTAAATGCTTTTAACTGAGATGGGATTTTTTTCAAACATGCATTCCATCTATAATGAAATGGCATCATATATTTTCCTTCTATTCCATAAACCATTCACTTTGAAAATTAATGTCAAGGTGTAAAGAACAAGGTGGAATAGCTACTAGATGTACAAGGTTATTATGTTGACCAAGGATAGTAAACATTTTTGTGATTATATGGTAGACATTAGCATCACACTATTCTCATAGTGTGAGATTTTTTTTTTAAAGGTATTGGTGGTGTTGACGCTCAAGGCAATGATACATGGTGGTAAATCCTATTTTTTTCTAAAAACATGCTTCTTCTTAGGATGATCCACCTGAATTTTAGAGGGAAAAAACAAGGTTAGACAAATTGATCATTGAAGAAATGAAGTTGTGAAATAATTCCATGCACACAAGTTGTTTCTAATGAGATCCACCAACTACTTGGTTTCTCCCTCTATGCAGCTTTCAAACTCATCCAAATTCATGAACCCTCTCTCCTTCACCAAGTCTTTGAAGTAGTGCTTGTCAAAAATGGTGGTAGTGGCATCAATATTCTCAGTGACATTTCCATCTTCGCCTTAAATTAAAAGTGGAAGAATACATCAAGAAGTAGATAATGATGGTTCTCATTTATTATAGAATCACCCACAACTTCTTTAACCATAATTTAGTTGCACAAGTCAATTGCTTTTCGTAGCTTGTTAAAACTTTTAGGTCATGATTTCTAATGGAGATATAATTTTTTATGAAGGCTTATGTATGTTAGCATGTGGCTCCCTATAAAATCATGAATTCCTATACCACCTTTATGTATTTCACATTATACGATACAATTTTTTTTTATCTTAAGTGTGTAATAGGTCTTATTTTTCCTCCTCCTTTCCTTATCTCTTGATGAGGTGTTTGTGTGGGAGTAAATCTAGTTTATCAGATGGTTTCATCCATGTACTATAGATTTGTATCATTGGAATGAATATTGAAATGGTAATGAGAATGAGAATGACTTAAAGCCTTTTTTTCCAAGTTATTGTGTCTTGCTCATGTTCTATTTCTTAACATGGTATCAAAGCTACGATAGTGTTAATGGATTGATAGTTGCATTGGAGGCTATAGATGTTGGACATAGTGTCATTGATATATTGTCATTGATTTCAACATTCAATGTCATTGATGTGATGATAAGTTCGTATGACGAATTGTCATTGATATCAACAGTATAACAATTAGCATATAATGATTGATGTCAAACAATTGGACGATATGCAGAGATTAAAGCTCAAGAGAAATAGAAAATGAAAATAAAAGTTACACTAGGACGGTATGCAAAGATTAAAAGATCAGAAGAGATGGCATGATGAAGATCAGAAGGGAAAGAACAGTACATAAACGTGATGAATAAATCTTAGAAGGGAAAAAACGGTGCAAAAATGTGATCAGGATCAAAATCCCCATAGGACAAACCAAGATCGTTGATATGCATGCGCTAGATCAACAACAGGAATAGATTGTGAAGAGAGAAAGAAGAATTAAACGACACACTAGTTCCAATCCCACAATTGGTCTAGATCATCATATCTCATAAACTCAAATATTGACGACTGTGGTTAATCCAACAAATGATCAGATCAAGTCAAATTAAGTTGTGACCATCGGATACGCAAGTGCCAGATCAAAAACAGGGATAAATTGTAGAGCTTTGGTGAGGAAATAAACCACTCGCAAGTTTTGGTTCCGCAATCCACATTGACCGTCGATGGTCGCTCAACCGTTGGATCACTTTAAGTGGAAAGATAGGATAAGTAAAGGCGAAGACCGTATGATACGAAGTCCCAAAGTAAATGAGGATCGTATGATCTATTCAAAGTGCACCAAGGTAGCAATGGTCAACTTCGGCACTAACCAGTTCAGAAGAAAAGGGTTGAGAAAAAGTAAGATCACCCGAAGGCCGAAGTACCGAAGAAAAATTGAACTGTCCAATATGAAGAACACTTCGGGAGATGTCAAGACTATCAGATCATTTTTTGTGGAAGGACAGAGTAAGCCAAAAATATCTCGAATTCCCGAAAACCTTCTTATCTGAGGAAACACTTCAGAAGATATCTTGATCATCAGATTGAGGAAAGTATAAGTATAGGATAATAAGAAAGGCTTAGATCTCGATTACCCGAATTTTCGTCATCCCTCAGATTAAATTAAGTGGAAGGATAGGATAAGCAAGGGAAAATAGCCAAAATCTTGACGGTCATTGGATCATGTTAAACCTTTTCGAGTTAAATAACAACCACTAGATGAATTCAAATTTACTCAAGGATTATACTTCGGGGAATCTCACTTCAGGAGAATTGTGAAGTCGAGATATCGAATTACCCGAAGTCCCGAAAGACGAAATTTCAAAGTCACTCTCAATCATAAATATGAGATACATTTCAGATACTATTATGACCGTTAGATCAAGGAGATAAATATGTGTCACATCGATATACCACGTGATCATACCACGTCAACAATCACATGTGGCATAGTCAGATAATGACAAATGTCCAGATGAAATCGGTATTTCAGATATGTGTAAATCACAAATCTGAGTGACACGTGGTAGCTACTTAGCTCGTTCCACATCATCAAGTGATGTAATCAAGTTACGTCACTCTGTTAGTTTTACTTTAGGAGTTTCACCACCAGCAAATTCCCTAAGTCCCGAAGTCCTAAATGCCGAAGTCCTGAAGTAGACAAGAGTCGTCCGATCTAAAAAACACTTCGGGAGAATTCTCAAATGTTGATATAGTACAGTGGAGGATAGTGTAAGTGGAAGTGTTAACCGACAGAAAGATATCTCCACTGTTTTATGACTTACTTAGCAGGTGATCACTCTAGAGGAAAATGGAGCAGCGATTATCCAAACCTCTGAAGTCTCGAATGCCGAAGTCTCGAAGTGGACATGAGTCACCAGATATGAAGAAAACTTCAGGTGCATTCTCAACCATTGATAAAAATGCAGTGGAAGGATAGTGTAAGTAGAATAGACAAAGTCTCTAAGTAAATGGTGGCCATCCATCTCAATTCTTGATTAAGTCTCAGCCATTGGATTAAGCAGTGAAAGGATAAGTGTAAGGATCAAATCTGACCATTGATCTGGTTCTGCAAAATAAATGTGATCATCTGATATGTTTGGCAAAATCGTATTTAGAATATTTGAAGGGACAAATTCCCAAAGTCCCAAAGGGTGAAGTCCTGAAGTCTCGAAAGTCATCCAATTCATCGAGAGATTAAATCGTGATTGTTGATTCTGATAAGCACTCAAAGCGTTTGTTTGGCCTAGCGTCGGGTCACCGTCGTTGGTCATATGGAATGATATATATAAAGGCAAAAGATAATGTGTCGCTAAATTTGATAAGATCATGGTTTTGCATTATCAGTCACAGGTAATGGTTTGAATGAAGCGTCACTGTAGAACTCAGTTTCTTAAATAATTGCAGAGATTCAGGATCGATTTAAAAGATGAAATTGATCCATATCTGTGATCAATTTATGAAAAAAATTCACAGTAAGAATAATAAACGATGATTATGTTTAAGTTAGATGAAGAGGTGCGATGGTCCAAACAAAGGGACACAGTGTATCACACTCATGCCGTTTTGAAGAATATATAAACAAGAAAGAGTGGTGAGAAGAAAGTGTCTCTGTAGTCTAGATCAGAAGATCAAAAATTGAAGTAGATTCCAGGAAGGAAACATGAATATACTTATGTAGTGAGGGTGGAAGGGAGGAGCATGGAAGGATTCATATCCTTACTAATTGTAAAAGATAAGGGTTTTGGATATTCCTAGGGTTGGTGCCCTAAATACAAGGGAGTTGGTTCTTCCTAGGGTTGGTGCCCTAAATACAAGGGAGTTGGTGCTTTCTAGGGTTGGTTCCCTGAAGAAGGGGATGTGTGTCTCCTAGAGTTGGTTCTCTAAAGAGGATTGGTGTACTTCACTATTCTTTATAAAACCTTGTAATTGATGTTAAATATATTTATATAATTGATTTTACATACAATTCATTGTTGATTCAGTGTGGTAATCAATAAAATATAAAAAGTAATTGCTAATTGTTCAAAAGGGTAATACTGATTCACCCCCCCCCACTCAGTATTCCAACAATAGATATTTCAATGGAGCAAACAAGGAGATATATATTTGGTTTTTCCAAGTATGGAGAATTGATTCAAATATAATTTCATATAGGAGCACCCTTGTTGTCCAAGGGAAGGTTGAAGAAACGTCTTAATAGATCTACTGCTATCATTGGGTGCATGTTGATGTTATTTAATGATGTATATCTGCATATGGGAAAAATATTATAGTACGCTGATTTGATGATTATTTTGTATAATTTATTTCCCTAGTCTTGCATGTGAAGTAGTCTAGTTGTATAAAAAAAAAAGGCAAATTTAAAAAAAATAAAATTGTCCACAAATATAATCTCAAAGATTAGGTCATGGATTCTTAGTTTTAGGGAAAAACTAGTATTTAAGGCTTGGGAAGGAAAGATATAATTGAATGGGATTTGATATAGATTTATAGATAAGAGATTTGTATTCGATAAATTGAAGGCATTGATTGTGTGATGTGAAATATTGACCAAGTGTAGTTGTTGTATGTGTTGTTTTGACTAATTCATCCCATTTGGAAAGTAAAAGGAAGATTACTTGAGGATAAGGAAGGTGGTTTTGTACTCAAAGATATAGATTGGATCACAGAAGAGTTAGAAGCATCAATTTTTTTTTTGAGGAATAAATGAAGACAAACTAAGATCAAAACTTTCCAAAATGATCATGCACTACACAAGACATGCCATGCATCCTAACAAATAATTCATGGAATTTTTGTTTGCCTCTTCTTGTAGTTGCGGTCCTCTTCAAAAAACTCATTGTAACATACCTAGTACCCAATCTACATTGTTGAGGATATTGTGTACTTTTTAATTTCATGGTTTTTCCACTTCTTCTATACTTTGATACCAATATATAATTGTCTATCCATCCTACAAGATGACATTTGCACATAAAATGCTATGATACCACAATGTAATGTACCCCACCACCCATGTGGACTATTGAATGATGGGGCACATGACATTTCTCCAATTCATCACTTTATCATACAAATCACAACTTTAATACCATATGTATAACATGCCTTTCATATGATACAAATATGTAGGCCTAATAACATGCAATCCCATACATAATTTATAATAACATGTAGAATTATAAATGAAAATCATTTATGATATGTAACACCAATTTAAGCATATAAATACACATAATAAACAACATTAAAGCACACATAAGAATAACAATTATATTTTAAAGAAACCACCAATTGGATATAGACCTCAAATGTTCCACCCATCCATAGAACTTATTGTTATATCTCTTTTAGTAATAGGTCACCCCCAAGTTGGGGCTATGGTTCCACGAGGACAAAGGATACCTAAGACAAATAGGTCTCAAATTCAATACAAGTAAGTGTTTATATCAAGGTACCAAACTCCATAAGAAATTCCAATCAATAAAATATCATTCCCCTCAACTTACAAAACCCAAGAAAGTGTACCCCCTTCCCTACTTCGTATTCCCTCAAGCACTCCCACTTCCCTTCTAGGGCTCCAACACAGGTTAGCCATGAATATTTGGAGTTGTAGCTCTAGGAATTCAAACTCCAATAATGGAGTCTCCAGGCACCCTCTAGGCCTCACACATTGGTTAATCCTACCCATACACTTATCCCTCTAGGGATCCAACCTTCCCCAAGGAAACCCAAGGAGGATTATCCACCCAAATCCACCTAGGGTTCACATGGCTCACCAAGAGACAAGGTTATAGTGGCTCACTATCTCAGGTACAACATACATGTTGTATCGACAATAATTCCCATTCAATTTTTCTACTTTAGGAAAAATTGAATGGGCAACCCCCTTTTCTAAATTTCTACCCGAATTGATACCTAAGGCACACTAGATTCTAAGGTTTGGATGCTATGAGAAGTAGTGGTTATCCTAGTCTCATTATTTTTCACTAAACTTATCTAGTATATCTTAAACCATCATGCCTAACTTGCCACAAGGGTTTAATGATGCAGGAGCATTGCCAACTCATCAAGCGAGCCAACACATCAAGCGAAGATCAGTTGGATAAACAAACCCAAATTTTTGAAGTGCTTTGGGATTGTAGCGCAAGTCTTTAATGAAGCCATTTATGAAGGCGCATTTGTATATTGTATTTGGACCTTGATCCTTTAAGCTCTCGTCCTTTGGTAGATAGTCAACATTTAATAGATTTAATGATGGTAGGTAGATTTTAAGTCTAGATTTGATAGTTTAGAGTCCGAGAGGAAAAATGGATATAGACACCCTCATTGTACCATTGTAACATTATCAAATAGGAGCAAGAAGAGAAGAGCATGCAGAGAGCTGTGTATGAAGAACACCCATGTACAGATATTTAATTAATAGAAGAAAGCTTTGATTCAATCTCATGGTTTGTGTTGTTTTCTCTGTGTATTGATGTTATGCTCATGAACCTTTGTTTCCTGTCATATAATTGTTTTATATGCTATGTATGTGATTTCATGGTCGAATAGAAGTCTGAAAGGAAGAGGGAATTAGTTTTAGTTGTTTCTCTATTCTGAGCCAGAGAATTCCTGCAAGGAGTGCAGTAGAATTTGTCTGCAAGGAGTGCATTGACAGAGGGCTTCAGATAGAGGTAACTTTTTTCCTAAGTTCCCAGAAGCAAAGTTGAGTAGAAGAGTCGTGCAAAGAGTGCGCAGGACAAGAGAAGTCTCAGCTGTAATTCTGAGAAGAAGGAAATCGAAGACTGTTGCTGCAGGAGTGCGCAGAGTCGGAAGGATTCAATGGTGAGAAGTGTTGCATGTTTGCCGCAAGGAGTGCGTGCAAGTCCCTCTGAAAGCGTCAGAGTGGAAAAACTCAGGAGGTATAGAACCTTCGTGATATTGTCAAAGGAGAGCATCGGGTTCTTGCGCCGTGAAAGGTTTCAGGGAAGAGTTGCAAGTGCGTGCACAAAGATCTATTTTTCCTAAGAGATTGCGAAAGTTGGAGGAAGCTCAGGAAGAATAAGGCTTTCGAAATTATCGAAAGGCTGCACAGAAATTTTTCTGTGCTAAGAAGTCCTCAAGAAGGGAGGAAAGAAACCGACGGTCAGGATTCACAGAGAAAATTCGTGAAATCCCACTAGTCGTTAGATCTCGGAGAGTTGCATAGGGGTTAAGCCCAGAGGTAGAGGAGGAGTCCCGGAAGATTCATCGGGATATCAGATTCATCGGAGGTGTCCGGAGACAAGAGACTCGTGCATATTGGAATCGCGATCTGCGATTTCCCGATAGGATCAAAGCCGTCCAAAAGCAGGGACACGTGGTAGGAGATCCCGCAGAGTCGAGGATCGGGGAATTGAAAGTCCCGTGTACATGACAACAGGAATCGCGATATCCCGATACGTGATTTCCCGATGGGGTTAAGGACATAGTGGAGGACAGGTGTCGGAAGGTCAACCCTCGCAGGAGTCAATGCCAAGTGGCATCGGGGATCGGGATTCGGGGATCTGCGAGGGCAGTGTATCACAACCTTGTAAGTGTCGATTTCCCGACGGGGAAAATTTCTGATAAGAGCAAGGAAAGCGTTGGTGAATTTTCATCGGGTTTCGGGGATTCGTGAGACCCGAACCGGTGACTCCAAGACTCGCAATCACGCGAAGTCCAATTTGCTGCGTCATTTAATCTTAGTATGGTTTAAGCCAGTGAAAATCTTTAACAAGCCACAAACATATTTTAATGATTTACCTATCCTCCAATCAACTATTAGCGCTTTTGCTGGAGGAACCTTGCAGCGAATCCTCAATGATTTCTTCAAGCACTGGTGACTATTTTCCCACGATCTGCGAAGCACAATATTGCAAGAAATTCATAATGAGAGAACATGCCTTACCAAGTGTTACAATCAACCATGGGCCATGAAACACACCCTCATGTGGAATAATTCTTCACAGTGATTCATCCAAACCTTCCAAAATAGATTCTCTATCTCCCCAATGTTGCATTCATACATATCCCAGAACTTCCCTTCACTGAAGTATGATAAACCGAAAAGGCATCTGCATGCTACAATATTTGACCAAAGACACAATGTGGAACCCATGAAATATCTCATGTCACTGTGACACCTTTCACCTATAATTATCCCACACTCACAAGTCATAGGCGGAGAAGGTCATCTCTCTATGAACCCACATTTCAAAAAGGTCACTCAATTATGTGTTATTTCCCACCTACGAAATAATTTCTAAAATTCATTGCATCAATTCCTTGATGGCTAACAAGTTGGATACATGGTCGAGACTTGATCATTCACACGATCGATATTTACAACTAAGGGTATAGGAATGCCGCACTATTTATGATTCATATATCTCAAGGTAGATGATTAATATTTGTGAATTAAAGTTACATGCTTGATAAATTTGAATAAATTATGTATTTTTTAATCTTATAGGCCGCATGAACAAAGAAATTTCTAGAGCCACAAGGTGCAGAACTAGAAATCCATAGTTAGCAATGACACCTCAATCTAGTAGCTCAGACACAATGACAATATCTGATACCAACCACCAAATAGGCATTTAGGTCTTCAACACATGGGAATAAATGTATTATATGTTATGTAGTGGTGAATTCCTAAAAAATGACCCTGATCTCAATGTGTATCAAAATATACAAAGGAGTGGCATCAATGCCATTGTTTCTCAGCCTGCAGTCCTACCTTATAGTGAAATCCGTAGATGGGAATACAAGAATGTGAATACAAACGAAGAGGTTATTACCAATAGAAAGGGGACTATAATTTCTCCTCTAAATATAAACAATTTCCATAAGATTTATAAGCTACCAAAGCCATTGGTGTTCTTGAACAAGGGATTACTGAAGAAATTTACTATGGAAAAGAAAAATCCATTAGAGATAATTTAGGATTGGTGGGACGAAGAAACTCCCTTCACCTCCAAGCTCAACCAGGTATACAATACCCTTTATTTTAAACCCCCATATAAACTTTTGATTGCCATGATATGTATATTGTATAGGGAGGAGAATTGCATACACTTCAAACAAGACTGTGTTCAATTTTTACTTATACAACTAGCAATTACAATTATTCTTTATTATTACAATCATTTAGAACATTAGCTACATAAATAAGATCATTGAAAGAGAGACAATCACAGAAACAATAGAGACACACATATTATCCCTGGAAACCATCACAGGGAAGAAAACCCAACAAAAATTCCTCAATATAGATAGACCAAAGACCAAACAAAAGATCCTCCTCTACTCCTTCACTAGGAAGAGTAGTGCACCACTTAACTAATAAATACCAAGACACATACCAATAACCCTCCTTGATGTCACACTTAGCTGCAACAGAGTTTCCTCCAAGACTTGCACACTTCTTCATAGCTGCAAAGCTAGTGTGGTGTGTGAGTGAAAATGAGATGTTGGCCTCCCTTATAAATAGTGGTATGGCCAGTTTAAAATTAGGTTTGGGAAGACCTGTCACTTTACCCTCTTAATTTACATTTAAATTTCAAGGCACAAAAGGGTCAGCTTTTGCTAAGGCACAATAGGGAATAATTAAATATAATATAATAATAGTATTCAACTCTCTCTCAGGTAGAATATTCTTCAAATTTACAATATTTCAACACTCCCCCTTAACAAGAAGGTTATTCTACCGACAACATCAATAAAAACTAACTGGACTCAATACATCATCAAGAGGAGGGAACATCATCATCAACAACAGGAACATTGTCTATCATATCTATAGGTCATTGAATTTTTTTCTCATCATCAACATCAGTAGAAACTTAACATCATCATCATATGTAATGAGGAGCTCGAGTAACATCATCATCATCAAAAAAATGAAGCTGGAACATCAACATAAACAACATGAAGTTGGAATAATATCATCATCATGAACAATATGAAGTTGCAATTTCAACATCAACAACACAAAGCTGGAACATCAACATCAACAACACAAAGCTGGAACATCAACATCAATGGAAACATAATGAGGCGGGTGCATCAACAACAACATATGTGGTACTATCATAGACTATACTTACCGAACCTTCAAGATCTGCCTAGGAATCATAATATTCCATAGGATATAAAATCCTAACAAGCTACCACATGGTACTCTAACAAAACGTCCTTACCGGACCTTCAGGATCTTCCTAGGAATCATAATATTCCCTAAGATATAAAATCCTAACTAAGCTACCACTACTGACCACATCTGGCATATACATACATAGGTACTCTGATAGATCATCCTTACCAGACCTTCGAGGTCTGCCCATGAATGATCATTCCCCTAGGATATAAAATCCTAACTGAGGTACCTGTTGTTGGTCAAGATACAATAGTTTCATCATCATCACTCCCCCTTTTGAGGGATGGTCTTTCAGACAACACCAAGATTGTCCTCAAATTACTCAAACTTCACACGAGACAGAGGCTTAGTCAACACATATGCAACCTACTCATTTGAGCCAACATATTGGAGCTTTACAACTCCCTTTTGCACCATGTCATGAATGTAGTGATACCAAATATCTATGTGCTTTGTCTTATCATGGAACACTAGGTTCTTTGTCATATTTATAAAAATATGGTTATCACATGGAATCATGGTAGATTCCATCTCCAGACCGAACAAACCTGTTAACAAATTTCGAAGCCATATGGATTCACAACTGATAGAACATGCTGCAATGTACTCTGCTTCTACCTTGCTGAGAGAAATATTGGGTTGCTTCCGGCTTTTCCATGAAGTCATAGCTGACCCCAAAATGAAACAACATCTTGAAGTGCTCTTTCTATCTGAAGTACTTCCAGCCCAATATGAATCAGTATAACCATACAGTCTGAATTCATGATCTTCAATATAACAGAGACCATAATCCAATGTACCCTTAAGGTATCTCATCACATGCTTTGCAACTACAAGGTGAACATGGATGGGCTACACCAGATACTGACTCAAGCTGTTCACATCAAAACATATATTTGGCCTGGTATTCGTCGAACCAATAATCTATCTATATAGAGTAGAATCAACTAACTCTGACGAAGTATCAACCAGGAAATTCAAAATTCGTCTCCATGGGTGTGGACATGAATTTACATTCCAACATGTCACACTTCTTCATTATTTCAACTGCAAAATTCCCTTAGTTAAGGAAAATCTCTTCTAGGCTCTTCCATACTTCAAGAACTAAGAAGTAGTGCATCAAGCCTAGATCCATCATTTCAAATTTAGTGGCAAGCTTCTTCTTACAATATGTGATGAGATTTTTTTCACCTATCAAGAATAAGTCATCCACATATAGCAACAATATAAATGGTCCATCATCTACAATCTTGAAGTAAATATTTGGATCAACTTTACTCTTGGTTAATACCAAGCTCATTAGAAAACTATCAATCATGCCATACCAAGCTCTTGGAGCTTGTTTCAAACCATATAGATCCTTCTTCAACTTCCAGACATGAGTCTTTTTATCCTGTACTTCAAAACCAAATTTTCACATCACATTGTGGTAGCTTTTCTTCATTCATGGAGGTAACTCAATCTCAAATACAGGTACTTCTCCCTCTAACTCTCATACTGTATCAAAATCATGGTTGTTCTGACTGTCTTTACGAACACTAGAACTATTTCTTCGAATACTGGAGCAAGTGTCTCGTCATAGTATTCTCCCTCTTGCTGGGAGAATCCTCTGGACACAAATCAAGATTTGTACATATTTATATTGTTATTTGCAACATGTTTGATATGTTATATCAATCTTGGAAGTCACCATTGATTTCCCTTCTGGTCTCAAGGAAAAATCCATATCCTAGTCCTTTTGACTAGCTTCCTCCTCTATCAGTGAAACAAGGGAATATTCCCAGAATATTTCACATCTCCTAGAAGTATCTGATGCTAAGATCTAGTCTTCTCAACTCGTGGAATAGGTCTATCAGTTCTAGAAGACATCTCTTTTTTCCATCTGATCCTTTCTAAGATTAGGCTCACTCTGAGTCTCCATGCTCCCTCTAAATCTTGACTTCCTCAGAGTCTATATAATATTTGAATCAATCTGCTCCCTCTCATATGTCTCATCAATGCTATATGTCTTTGCATCCTACAAAGTGTCATAGGACCATGTTGGTCTATTCCTGGTTACTGCAATGATTCTAGGTAGGCCCTTCTGGCTCTGCTAACTCTTCCTAATGATCTAAAGAGTGATCAACTTCACTAGAGGGATTTGTTCTGTCATCTAGAAAAATTAACTTCTTCTTCTTCTTCTTCTGTACATGGATGTATACAATCATGTATACAAATTGGATAGTATGCTTCATGTTTCATCTAATATGTTGTGTCCTACAACCATCACTATATCTCCCTTCAGTGTTATCACCTGTGACCTCCCTGGAACAAGAAAAATAAGGGAGAAATAGTAGACAAGGATAATACTCTTTATAATAATAATAAAAACAATAGCAAGAACAATCGTCCCAGTAGCTCCTTCAGATATATCACCTGTGACCTTCCTGAAACATGGGTAAAATGTAAGAAATAAAAAAATAAGAAATGAGAGAAATACTCTTCTAGTGTTGTGATCAATCATTCCTCCATGGTAACCTGGAAACAAAACAATAAGTTTATCCTAGAGGAGATGTTAGTTATATCTAGTAAATGATTACAGTAAGAATTTATCTCAATAGTGCTCACATGCTACCAAGTATTCAATAATTAAACTGTTCAAATATTTTTATCACAACTATAGTGTTTAGCAGTTATCAAACTTGATATGTGTAAATTTGAATCTTATCAATTTAATCAATCAAACCTAGAACCTAGAGTCTTTTCCTCAAGAATGAGTGTGTTTCTTTTCTTTCAAGTCTCCTTCATTCAATATGACAAGTATTTTCTTCAACATATCCTATGTAATAAGAAAATATGACATCTCTGATAGTATTCACAGGTAGTGGCACCATTCAACAACAACGACAAGCAATAAAAAACCTTTAAAACTTCAAAGGTGCTTCAACTTGTAACTTAAAGTTAGTTGGAGATTTGCTAGGGTAAGGTGCACTAAGACAATAAAAATCAGTCCCAACACTTCACAAAAATACTTTCACTATAACTGGTACTGCAACTGGTGTTGCAACTAGAATGAAGGAACTGGTACAAAGGTACTGGCACTGCAACTGCAAATGACACTGCAACTGCAAATGACACTGCAACTGCAACTGATACTGCAAATGAAACTTGTATTGCAACTGCAACTTAGGCTTTTATGAGGAAACCCTAATTTCTCAAACTTCAAAATTCAGAATGTTGATCCAAGGACTAGTTTCGACCTCCTAGGGTGAGTTCCTAGGTATGGTTACTTTATCCAACATCCTCCTCAAACAAGGAAAATGTCACACTTAGGGTTTAAGGAAAAACCCTAATTTTGCAGCAACTACAACATTGGAAATTGAATCTGGGAGAGGGTGCATTGAGGCTATCTACTTCTTTATAATCTATAAATTAGTCTCTTTCAGGCATGCTCTGACACCATGTTGAATTTTTACTTATACATCTAGAAATTACGGTTCTTCTTTATTATTACAATCATTCAGCACATTAGCTGCATAAATAAGATCACTGAAAGAGAGATAATCACAAAAATAATAGAGACACACAGATTATCCTGGGAAACCCTCACGGGTAAGAAAACCCAACAAAAATTTCTCAATATAGACATACCAAATACCAAACAAAATATCCTCCTCTACTCCTTCACTAGGAAGAGTAGCACACCACTTAACCAATAAATACCAAGACACAGACCAAGAACCCTCCTTGACATCACACTTAGCTGCAGTAGCAGTTCCTCAAGACTTTCACACTTCTTCATAGTTGCAGAGCTAGTGTGTTGTGTGAGTTAAAATGAGGTGTTGGCCTCCCTTATAATTAATGGTCTAGCCAGCCTAAAATTAGGTCTGGGCTGACTTGTCACTTTACCCTCTTATTTTACACTTAATTTTCAAGACACAAAAGGGACGAATTTTGCTAAGGAACAATAGGGCGTAATTAAATATAATATAATAATATTACTCAACTCTCTCTCAGGTAGAATATTCTTTGAAGTTACAATATTTCAACAGAGTGGACAACCATTGTGCATGCAGTAGCATAAATAGGAGAAATACTCAATTGGGCATCGATATTATAAACCAGCATTCACCTGAACGTCCAAGATACTTTTAAAATAAATCAACCAAGTTTTTATATATCTTCCTTCCTTATTGACACTATTTCCGCTTACATCCCTAATCCTGAAATGGGTTGAATTGGAATCTAGACTTTCCCCCTATTCATGTATATTTATTTATACTATGGAGGAGCTAGTATCATGATTTTTTCTATCAAATATTTGATTACTTTAATACACCTATGTATCAACTGGTTTTTGGCCAAAAACTGCAAAGGATATCATCAAAAGCACTACAAACCTTGCAAGAAATATCAGATTGGTACCTGGAAAATATTTACACCTACATTCATGTGTATGAATGTAGTGCTATAATGTCCCTTTCCAAATGAGTACTCTAGGATATGGAAAAAATATCCTAAGTAAAACAGGTGGGCTATAGTCATCATGAAAAAGGGAATTAATTATTTATTTAATGTCATTGAAGAGGGAATTAATTCATTTTAAAAGGTGAGATTGAGTAAATGGTAAAAATCTGCCTAAGTGACTATTGAGAATATGAAAAGTCACTTAAACTTATTAGAAGGTAAAATGGTCACAAAAAAATTCAACCAAAGAATAAAAAGGGAAAATAGGGTGCCCTCTCTCTTTTCTTCTTGCCTTGGCAATTTCTAATTTTCAATAGAGAGAGCTCATTGTGGCTTTGGAACTCTTTGGACAAAAAACCTAGGATAATTTTCTTAGATTGGTTTCAATGGTGAGACAAATCCACCCTAGATAATCACTTGGGGGAAGAGATCACATAGATTTCCTCATTGTGCTTCATTGCAGTTGAGTTTGTCTTTTGGAAGATTGATTTTTTGTGTGTTGGCTGAGTATAAATGCTAGGGCTTAGTTCTT
Organism: Picea engelmannii; assembly: GCA_009831015.1. Taxonomy (NCBI): domain Eukaryota; kingdom Viridiplantae; phylum Streptophyta; class Pinopsida; order Pinales; family Pinaceae; genus Picea; species Picea engelmannii. Next base: position 100,639 of record ML786761.1, on the reverse strand, counting down.
GTGTTTTGAATTCGATTTGGAGTGGTAGAGGGTGAATCTACCTTAGAGTTGCATTGTGGAGATTGTCAGAAGAATTCTCTTGAGGAAGAGGGAGAGATTCACTTTCCTTGGGTCGTCTTAATAAAGAGGAGGTTTCACCTTCCAATGGCAACATGTTTTTTAGTGGCTAGGTCGTTCATTATTGCTTGGGGTCATTATCTCTATTGGTGGGATGAGATCTAATTGTTATGGGTTGAGTTCATGTGTGGTGGATGTCTCACTAATCACTGGTGTTTCAAATATGTTGTGAGATGCATTTCTATTGCCTAAATTCATCATCCTCTCTCTGTTTTGGAGCCAACTCATACTTGGGTCGAGTATCTTATTTATGTAGTTGTGTTTTGTGTGAACTAGGTCGATTTGGTTATCTCTAGGACAATACAAGTTTGCACCATATTTACATATATAGGGTTGATATAAACACTTTATAGGAATGTTGACTCAACGAGAATAGATTTTGTTTTATTTTCAGTGCCACACATTTAATCTCAGAATTCAAGAAGGTCTCCTACATGAAATATACACCAAGTTCTTCAATTCCTTGTTGTGTATGGTTGTTGGATATTTATTATTGTATTTTTATTATTAAATAAATAAATGTAGCAATTATTCCTGGGAGTGTCAATAAGGGATAATTTTAAGGATGGAAAATTATTTTGAAATGTAGAAACCTTGGTGAATCTTACTAGTCCTTTATATGTCAACTATAAATGTTTGGTGATATTTTTGTTAAAATATTCAACTTTCTAAGGATTTTATAAAGTTATTATAAAATATTGGTGATTTTTAAGGTAAAATAATTTTTTCCTATAGAATTTGGTCGAATGATTTTTAGAATGGCAAATCGTTTTTTGGGAAAAAGCATGGAAAATTAGCCCATGGGAGAAATTTAGCCCCTAAAATTTTCCATGGTGTCAATGTTCCTTGTGTATCATAGAAAGTAGTTATATTTTATACCATGGTATGACATTGAACAAAGGATGTTTGTCTTAATTTCTTAACCACCAAGTAAAGTAAAAACCCCAGTAGTGGGTTGGAAATCTCAAACAGTGAGAAGAAACGTAATATCATTACTTAGGAATATTACAATGGTATCATAGCCTTAGTCCTACCAGCTTGAGGGGATTTAAAATTTCATGAATCAAGGAAATGGACAAGGGTATATCACCTACAGAAGTAGGAGGAAACGGGGGGAAGAACATGCTTTTAACTAATAAGTGATAGTAGAAGAAAAACAACTAGAGACAGAACAAGAAGAAGTAGTTATGGGGGGATCATAATGAAGACAGTGCCTTGCAAATTTTAGAGGGAATACAAAATGGCCAACAATAATTATCACAACTATTGGCACAATTGATTTCTATCAACTAGGAAAACCAGAACTATGGGGTTAATAATGGAAATGGAGGCACTAATGGACATCATGGGGGAAACAATGGTGTAGAAGGTCCCAACGGGAATAATGGAAACCATGTAGAGGGTAGAGACAACGATGTTCATGCACAAGTTGGTTCTAGAACCATAGGAAGAATCATTCCCATAGATATCTTACCTCAGTTCACTAAGAATCAACAAGTAGGGAATCATGGAAAACAAGGTCAGGGTGAGAAATTTGATGACTATTGGAGGGAGTACCAGGATATAGATGAGGAGTTTTAGGCTTACATATCCCTACATGATTACTGCAATATTAAATATAATAACAGGCCAAGGGAAGTGAACATGGGTCAGCAAAATGTTGATCTCACGAGAAAGATTGGAAATCTCACCATCCCCTCTTTTGATGGTTCAATAAAATCCACAACTAGGGAATGGGTTCAAAAGTAGGATACCTATTTATAGCTTAACACCATGACAGATGTAGAGGCGATTAAATTTTCTACCTTACATTTGGACGAGGAGGCCCATGAGTGGTGGTACCATGGATTGGTAACTTTGGGACATGATACCATTACCTCTTATTTGGACTTCACAAATAGATTGATGGAGAGGTTTTTCAAGAAATATCCAGAGTTACATTTCAGAGAGATGGAACAACTCAAATGATATATCTGAGTAGAGACTAGTGATGTTGTTCATAGAGGGTTTATCCAAGCCACTGCGAGGTTGGGTGAAGGCCTTCAAATGAGAGACATTACAAGATGCTATTATCGAGACAAGGGACATAGAGGATTCGGTACCAAAGAAAAAAAAATTCTCCAAACCATTCATTCCCAGAAGAAAAAATATACGAAGCCCTTTCAGAAAGAAGGAATGGGTAAGGAGAATATGGATGATGCAACTCTTCATGAGTTAAGGAGGAAAAATATTCGCTTAAAATACAAGGACCCATGGGAACTAGGTCATATATGTATGGGCAATGGAAAAACACATTACATAGAAGTTGATGCTGGAGCATCGCCCCACCTCAGCAACACACCAACTAGACAACACATCAAAGTGCATTCAAGGAGGGGAGAGGGGCCAACCCTCTAATTTTTCCCTCATTTTCAAATTTCAATTTGTATTAAATTCAATTAAATGTTATAAGGCTTGGTATAACCAAGTCATGTCTTTGATAAGATAGGAGATGAGGTCACCTGTAATGGTTGACAGGTTGATGAAGGTCTAGATTTGATTCAGACTAGATGGCCATTGAATGCAATTCAATGTAATTAATGAGATTTAGGTAGCTTGGAGGGAAAGGCTCGAGGAGCCCCTATTTTGTAAAAGATCTTTGTATCTAAATTCATTAGAACAGATTAGGATGTTAGAAGATTAGAAGATCTAGCATGTAGAGGAGAGAGGAGAGAGCTCATGAGAGGAGAGAACTAAGACTCTGTTGCAGTCCAGTCTTTGTAAACATATGTATGGACATTCTGAGATTAATACAAAGCCGTTTTTCCTACATATGATTATGTGTGTTTATATGTTTATGAATGAATGTCACCTGTGTGTTTATATGAATGTATACTGTAGATTCTTGGGATAGATTTCATCTACAGGGGTAGATATAATTTTCTATTTGTGACTTTGTTGGAATTGTTTCTGGTTTATTTAGGCCGTGCAAGGAGTGCACAACAGAGTATTGGAAACTCTATAGCTAGCACAAGGAGTGTGGATCTAAATCTCGAATCGATTTTAGGGAAGAACGTGCCATGAGGGAACACTAGAGGAATTCACAGAGTCAAGAGGAGCCTCAGGGTTGTTGAATACCTTAGAGGAGAAATTGTCCAGAGAAAGCATAGAGAGAGACAGAGTCACTAAGAACTCTGTAGAGCTCTTCCAGGTGGGCATCGAGCCAATGCAAGTGTGCACAAGGAGAACTCTCTTTCGATTTCAAGGAGAAGAGTATCAGAGGAAGATAATCACAGAGTTACTGAATACTCTGGAAAGCTCAGCAAGGAGTGATTGAGTAGAAGTTTCCAAGAGGGCACAGATATCCCTTCAAGGAATAAAGGGGCAGAGACCTTTGAGGTCCGAGCAGTTGAAGCTCAAGGTGATCTAGAGTTTTTGAACACTCTAGAGGAAGACGTGTGAAAGGAGTGCACCAGGCCAACATTTAGATGAAGTGTTGAAAGATAGCCAGTTGAAGGTCGGTCAAGCACAAGGAGTGTGTGGAGGAGAGAACATGTTTCAAGTTCGTAATCTCAAGAGGATGAGCATAGAACATTCCAGGAGGGCACCAAAAATTCCTTTGAAGGACATAGAAGGGTCGATACCCTTGGATATTCGAGCAGGATAAATCTCAGAAGAGATAGTGCAAAGAGTGCATGAGAGTCAGACTTGTTCCAAGTCCTGAAGATCATAAGAGATAGGGAAAGTGTGCACGTAGAGCGCAAGTGTGCGCCAAGGGCCGAGGTCAAATTTCATTTCCAAATATCAATAGAGATAGAATTTTTTTGAAACACAGATGAGATGCGAAGTCACTAGGCTCGCAGAAAAATAAAAGGTTGAAGCCTTTGAGAATTTAGAAATTTATTCCAAGTTGGGAGAAACTGCAAGCTCAGGAGGGAGGAGCAACAAATGTCATCAGATTAGCTGTAGAGAAAGATATCTAGGCCATCGAATCTCACGTCCAGACACCCAGGATAACATGCAGGAGGAGAGAATATTCCATCCATTGGATCTGAGCATGAAGGACCAACACCGTTGGATCTAGGTAAGGTGCACATACCTTAATATTTTCAAAGTGCACAGGAGAGCGAACTTACGAAGTTTCAGAATCCCGAAGGTAGTGAGACCATCCATCGTCAAGGTTGATAGGTGGCAGCAGATTCGAGGATTCAGACTTTGGAATATTTGCAAGGAAAATAGTTCAAACTTTGCGAAGCACGAAGTGCAGAGTGTTTCTGGAACATTGGATCCGAAAAGACACATGGAAAAAATCCGACGATTCGGAAAAACATGATTCAGGAAAAGTTGAAGGGAGACCTCGGGATATCCCCAAAGCTCGAATCATGAAGGGATAAACCAAGTTCATATCCATGGTCACTTGGGAAAAAGGATCTATGCATGTAGAGTTGTTTTGGGTTCCAGCAGAGGGCCCGAAGAGCCAATTCGGCTCAGATATTTGAAGATCCTAGACCAGGAGATCAGCAACCCCAAGGAGGGAGAGGGGGTTTGTGGCATCAAAAGTTATTTCAGAAAATGAGGAGGAGGAGGAAGCTAGGAAAGCACAAGATTATAAGTATAAAAAATCAACTAAGGAGAAACCATAGGAGGAAGCCAAGAGTGGAGCTATCACCACTTTATAAAGTGTCCATAGATTTCACACCTTTAGGATCAAGGGTGTTGTATAAGGTCATTGAGTCACCGTATTGATTGACGGTGGGGAAATCCACAATTTTATTGACTCAGCCTTGGTGTCTAAGAGGGGGATTCCTACGATGGATTTCGAGGGATTTGATGTGGCAGTAGTCGTGGGGCATGTTACACCCTACACACAGAAGATATCATAGTTATGCTTGAAATTGGGCTACTACACAATGACATATGACTTTTATTCAGTTGAGTTGCAGGAAACCAATGTCATATTGGGGGTCCAATGGATTTTTTCCATCGAAAGACATTTTGTCAATTACTAGGCCATGGAGATGGAATTAAAGCAACAGATGGTAGGAAGGTAGTTTTGAGAGGAATGTAAAATCATTCTCCCAGGATTGTCTTGGCCAAACGAATGGAGGGGATATTATGAAACGAGGTTGTTTCTTATGTAGTAGAGTGCCTGGTCACTACTAAGAAACCTTCTAGTAACAACCATATTGTAGAGTAAATACGACAGAGTCTTCGATAAGAAACCTTCAAGGAGACCACCCGACAAGGGATTCAGGCACACTATTGAGCTGGAGGAGGGAGCCAACACAACGATCACCACTTCTTATATACATCCTAAGAAATTCAACGATGAGATAAAAAAGACCATTAATGAGCTACTGGATATGGGGCATATTAGGTTGATTTCAAGTCCATTCACTTCTTTTGTAGTGTTGGTGAAGAAGAAGGATGATACAATGCATATGTGCATTGATTATAGGGAATTGAATAATAAGATGATAAAAAATAGGTACCCAATTCCCAAGATCTATGAGATGTTGGATTATTTACATGGGGCGATGTATTTTTCAAAGATTGATATTTGATCAGGGTACCACCATATTAGAGTCAGAGAACAAGACATTCCAAAAACTACTTTAAAATGCCATTATGGGCATTATGATTTTTCGTTCATGCCATTTGGGTTGACCAATGCACCAGGTAGTTTCCAATCCTGCATGAATCACATCTTCAAAAAGAAGTTAGGAAGTTTCTATTGGCTTTGATGATCTATTGATTTATAGAAAGACATGGGAGGAGCATTTGAGACATATAGAGGATATTCTGAGTACCATGGAGGATCAATCACTATATGCCAAGGAGTCAAAATGTGATTTTGGCATGTCAAATATCCTATAATTGGGTCATGTGTTTAGCGCTCAGGGGGTATAGGTGCACTGAGAAACAATTCAGGCCATACTGGATTGGTCTCTGCCCAAAAATATTTCATACTTGTGCAGTTTCTTTGGGATTTTCAAGTACTATAGGCAACTTGCTAAGGGGTTTTCAAAATTGGATACATCACTCATAGATCTAACAAATAAGGGGTCGTTCAGGTGGTCATATGAGGCCTAGAGAACGTTTGACAATATGAAGGAGGTGATGAGAACTTGTCCCTTTCTACCACTTTCTGATTTCACTCAGCCTTTTGTTCTTGAGTGCGATGTATCAGGTGAGGGGATAGGAGAAATTTTGATGCAACAAAGGAATCCAATAGAGTACAAGAGAAGAATGATCACATAGTCAGGGAGACACTACTCCATCTACAACAAAAAAATTATTTCCATCATGCATTCCTTGGTGAAGTTTAGACAATACTTAGTGGGTGAAATATTTGTGGTTAAGACAGACCACAACATCTTGAAGCACTTTCTAGGGTAGGACTTGAATGAAAGGAAACAAAAGTGGGTTATAAAACTATAGGCCTATGATTTCAACATTGAGTATGTAAATGGAAATAAGAATGCAGTTGCAAATTCTCTCTCCAGAAAACCAGAGGTGGTTTCATTTACAGAGGTTTCAACAGACTGGAAATCTCAACTCTTGGTGGAATATTCAAAGAGAAAATTCACTTGTGAGGTGATTTATCACACTTTTAAGGATGACCGACATAAGGTGGTGGATGAAATCATCTACTATAAATACCATATATACTTGATTCCATAATCTACACTCAAGGAGAAGATCATGGAGGCTATGCACAATACACCATTGGTTGGGCATCCAGGATACTTCAAAACCTACAAGCAGATCATGGATAGGCTCAATTGGAAGGGCCTCAAGGATGATGTATTGAATCAAGTTAGAGAGTCTTTGAATTGTTAGCAGAACAAGTTAGAGCAGAACCATCATGATGGATTACTACAACCATTTCCCATTCTAGAGCAGAAGTGGGAAAGCATACCTATGGAATTTATCACTAGTTTATTGAAGGTCCAAGGAAGAGACTGTATATATGTAGTGGTCACCCGATTGACCAAATTTGCACATTTATTTTCCATATCCTCTGAGTATATGGAAACATAGGTAGAAGAGTTATTTTTTAGGGAGGTATTCAGACTCCATGGGTTGGCGAGGTATATTGTCAATGCCAAGGACAACATGTTTCTTAGTGCATTTTGGTAGGATCTATTCAAACTAGTTAGCATGGAATTGACTCCCAGCACTAGATACCACCCTTAGACAGATGGGAAGATGGATATTGTGAACAAATGGATAGAAGGGTACTTACGTAACTATGTGTCCAGGAAATAGAGAATATGGGTTAAATGGTTTCATTTGGGGGAACACTGTTAGGACACCAATTATCATATATCCATTAGCATGGAACCATTCCAAGAATTATATGGTTATGATACTCCTTTTTTCGTCGACCTAGTGTTTGGGGATAACAAGGCTCCCAAAGCCAAGGACTGGATCTAGGAGATCCAAGACATACTCAAAGCTCTCAAGGACAATATTCATATGACCCAAAATATACAGAAGGTATATGCATACAAGCACATGGTTGAGCACACTTTCAAAGTGGGGGACTTGGTATTCTTAAGGATACATCCATATACAAACTCTTCCTTGAAGAAAAGTGGAGCATAGAAGCTTAAGCCATGTTTTTATGGATCTTACAAGGTGATTCAAAGAGTTGGTGAGGAGGTTTATGAGTTGGAGTTGCTGAAGGGAATAAAACTTCACAACGTATTTCATGTTTCATGCCTAAAAAAGGAATTGGGACAATAGGTCACCACTTCGACAGAGTTACTGAAATTTGAATTATTTCATACCATTCAATAACATGTTAACACAATGGAATCATAGATTTATTCACAATTAATTGTAAACAAAACATGTAACATCAACGCTACTTTCATTTAGGAATCATAACATGTATGAATAATTCTAAATACAATACATAGAAATAATTCACATGAACAACATTAAGAATGACGCACAACAAACATATCAAAAGAAGAATCCTTAATACATTTGACAACAATTATGATCCCATGTGCCTCTACTTCTTATCCATATAGAGATAGTAATATCATTGATATGTACAATCCGAAAAAGTTATTCTGTCTACTTAGGAGCTCTCTTTTATAAGACAAGAGAGTCTCTTTATATTCTATAATTGTTATCATATGAAATTATAATTACCTCATTTTGTTTCCTATTCTCTATCACTTGGACACTTGCATTACAAAAATTTACAAAAAATAAAAAATAAAATGTGGGATGTCAAACATTTCCCGAATTATGATGATTTACAAAGTCAAACCATAGTTTGGATTCCTTTATGATATTGCTTACTCTATTTTATCTCCTCTCATCTAGCTCTATCTCACTATCAAAAATCTTGTCGGTTACTTCTATCTTTAAATATTTCAAAATGCTCTTTGCAAATTTTTATGCTGCCAACATGCATTTGACCAGCTGGATCATATATTAACCAATGGTTTCCCTATCAATCATGTTCAATTTTTATATATTTTATTTTCCATTGTCCCTGGTGGTCATTACCTGTTCTTTCCTAAATTCGCTTGTTCCTACCTGATTCAAATCTTCATTCAAGGGCATGTGATACATTTCCAGGATCTCATCGGCTTCATCCCATATTCGTGTGTAGGTTTTCTTTGCACTGTTTATCGATTCTTTTACATCAGGACAAATATTATTCCACATGTCCAACAACATTTGTGTTTTATATTAATCTCTCCTATTCATACCGAGTATCATTACTAGAGTCGTTCTGTATGTTTTTTGGAAGTGTTTGATCTTCTCAAACACTTGCTCCATGTCCTCATACTAGCCCTTTACTTATTCTAGTTGGTTAGCTTGTTTTTTGATCTCTACATTGTAACCCTGGATGTCCCTCAGTTCCATAAAGAAGTTGACCAAGGATTCTCTCAGTTGTTAATTTAGTTCAACAACTTCCTCTTTGAAACAAGGAAAGTAATTTATTTCCTTATTTGATTCCTTCCATCTATAGTTTCCTCATTTCTTCCTCTAGGAGAGATATCTTCTGACTTTGTTTTTTAGCTAGTTGATATTTTTTCACTCCCTTCACTATAAGGATTGATATCTCCTAATTGTATTTATGCATGACCTTTCCAACCTCTTCTTCATGTATCCAATTTGCCTCATCTACTTTGATCTATAATTCTTAGTCTATTTCCTACCTTTGGAGTTGTAGTTGTTTCTCTAGGCTATCTACTTTGTGCTTGTACTCTTCTATCATGTTTTTGAGTTCATTCACTGTAACAAAGTTTGTGCCTGCAAACACATGAAGCATTGTTGTTGTCTCAACTACTTATTTCTGTGGGTTTTCTCTAGTTATAGGCCAATTGATACACCTTTTGTGTTTCTTTATTCCTGAGGGTTCTCTTGTATTATTCCTTTTGATGATATTCATGTGATTCCCTACTTTGAATTACGGTAGTAAAATTTTCCTAAAACAATCACTTCGTCATCAATTTATAACATCTCCATGGATTAATATGAGAAGTTTATGATACTACATTTAGAGGAGTCCTTGGGTTTAAGGGTGAGGTCAAAATTGATACAACTTTTGTCGTTCTAGGCGTGGACACTTTGCTTATGTCCTCTTCTTCTTTATTCTTCTTCAATTATACTTCTCTATGTGTTGTTTTCACAATTCTTTCATGTTTCTTAGCTGTCGCATGGGAAGCTTCTTTAGAAATTTTATTTTGTTGTTCCACAAATTTGTAGGAAAATTCATCTTCCAAAACTTTGCAAGCTCTCTCATCTTCCATGGGCGCATGAGTCTTCCATTTCCTTGGCTTTCTCCATGGATTTATAGGCCTTTTGTCCCTCCACATCCTTGGCTCTCTCCGTAGCCTTGGATTTCTCCGTAGCTTCGTGATACGTCTCAGTTTATCTGGGTGAATTATCCTACACTTTATTTTTCTTAACCCTCTCTTCAGACTTGAAGAATTTCCTTAGATATTCTTTTTCATTTTCTTTCCAAGATCGTTCATTTGTATCCATATTCTCTTGGGAATACTTTATTACTTATTCTATTATTGAAGAAACAACATTGTCTTCTCTTCTTGATATGCCAAGAAATAATCAACCTGGGGTGTACCTTCTACATGGGACAACACTTCTTTGTATGACCTGGCCTCTTGGAAAACTTCTTCTTCTTCCCATATTTCTTGTTCGAAGGGGGGTACCATATTCAATGTCTTGTAGTGATTATACACTACACTTTTGGAGCCATGGTTCTTCACTTTTCTTGGGCATAACATTATCTCTTTCAGAGCCAGGACCTCCTTCCTTACATGTATGAGATTAAACAATGTGAATTTTCCCAACCTGATCAAGAAACTAGGCCAACTCCTCTTGTTCATCATATACAGGGTAGCTACTACACCAACTTCCACTATTTGGTATGCCACTTCTCTGGTGAGAATTTTATCTGAAACATACCGAGGAAATAGGTGTGTTGGGGCACTTGTAATATTCCTAAGTACTGATACTACGTTTCTTCTCACTATTCGAGATTTCCAACCCACTGTTGAGGTGTTTACTTCGTTTTGGTGTTTTAGATATTCAGAAAAGCAGTCTATGTGCAATGTCATACCATGGTATAAAATCTAACTACTTTCTATGATACACAAGGAACATTGACACTACTAGGAATAATTGTTTCATTTATTTATTTAATAATAGAAATACAATAATAAATATCCAACAACCATACACAACAGGGAATTGAAGAACTTGGTGTATATTTCCTGTGAGCGACCTTCTTGAATTCTAAGATTGAATGTGTGGAGATGACAATATAACAACAACAATTCTCATTGAGTCAACAATCATGTAAAGTGTTTATATCAGCCCTATATATATATATATATATATATATATATATATATATATATATATGATGCAGACTTGTATGGTCCTATAGATGACCAAATTGACCCAGTTCACATAGAACTCAACTACATAAATAATATACTGGACAATGACTTAGTATCATCTATGCAATGAATGGTTCTTTAACTTCTTCCCCCAAGCCTTTAATAGTGTTCATTATTTCATCAACTCACAAAAAGTAGGCTGCAATATCTTCATCTTACTTTATTTTCAACTATTCAAATTGACCTTTATAAGTTTGAAGCTTCACCCCTTTGACTTTGGTTAAGTGGTTAAGTGGTTGAGAAGCCTTAGAGGTATGGTCATGAGGCACGAAGTTTTTTGAGGAATAAGGACATGAACGAAAATATAAATGCATGTAACACACTCATATATGGATAGTCCTTGTCATGTTGTTTCCAACGATAGGTGGTACATCATGTGGTTCCTTGTGATTGAGGAGTTATTCATTCTTGAAGTTGGAATCCCCGAAGAATGGTTAAGAAACAATTACAAGTCATTAATTAAATGGTAAAGTGGTTGTAAAAATAAAGTATAGGTTGGCCCTAAGGTTAAGGAAAGAAGTCACTTTGTAAAAGTATTATTACACCACAAGAAGTATCTCATAATGAAATACACAAGTTCAATGATTACCTATCTTTTAAGTGATCTTTTGGTAAATATTTATGTAGCATATCTGAGGTAGTGAAGGGAAGTGAAGGGAAAAGTTTGCAAACTATATTTATGAGGTTATATGTGGGTCTTGGTGGAAAAAGGCATGGACATCTGTGGGTCGTAGTGGAGAAAGGAGTGAACATATATGGGTTGATAGTGTACAAGTCACAGATCTGAGAAAAGGTTTTGAAGAAGGATGCTTAGTCTAAGTTGTATCAATTCATGATGACATATCAGGGTTGTTACAAGGTCTGAAATGGTATGCACCAGTTTTCATCATGAGTAAAGGTATGTCTTTATGTATTTGATGCATGGATGGCTTCACACATGTTTAAGGCATGTCTTCAAGGCCTTTTGGTACATGGTTTCATATGGTTGAGGTTAATGTCTTGATGATATTGATATATTCTTGAGACATATTCTTGGTACTTGATTTATGGATGTTATGGTTCATTGTTACAGGAACATATTTGTGATATTGGCAAATATTTGAGGCATACACTTGGTATATGGTTTTGGATGGTGTATACTTCAGGTACATGATTCATAAAGGATATGGTACATGCTTGAGGTATATTTGGAACATGGTTTTCTATGGTATATGCTTGAGGCATAACTTGGATGCATTAGCATATCCTATGCTACATGGGGTATGATATGATTGAGACATATCATGAGTGACATGATATATGGTTGAGGCACATGTTATGGTACAGGTTTTGGTACATGGTTGATCGATGATTTGGTACAGGTTGTGTACATGGTTGATACATGATATGGTATAATTTTGGTACATGGTTGATGCATGGTATGGTATAGGTTTTCATTCATGGTTGATACATGGTATGGTACAGGTTTTGGTACATGGATGATGCATGATATGGTATAGGTTTTGGTACATGTATTGGTACATGGTTGAGATACACAGGTCGATGATGGTATATCAGTTATAGTGACAGAGAAAGTGGAAATTACAGGTTGATGTGACAATGATAGTGATAAGTTTATGTGAAAGTGATAGTGACAGGTTGATTTTGTAGTGACAGTGACAAGTTGGTTAGAGACTGATGAGATAGTGGCAGTGACAATATCAATGGTAGTAATAGGTTGAGTCTTCACTTATATTTCAGGGAAATAAGACGGGGAAAGGAAAGGGGGTTGTAGCCTCCTTCCAGTTGGTGCTGAAGAATCTAGGGAGTTGTAGCTTCCTTCAGGTTGGAGCTTGTAAATCGAGGGATCATAGTCTCCTTGTGGTTGGAGCTAAAGAACACATGGATTTGGATATTCCTTCAGGTTAGAGGCTGTAAATCAAGGGGGTCATAGCCTCCTTCTAGTTGCAGTTGGATAGTTCAAGGAATTGTAGTTTCCTTAATGTTGGAGCTTGCAAATAGGGGGTTGGAGCCTCTTTCTAGTTGGTGCTAGATAATTGGGAATTTGGTGCTTCCTATGAATGTATTCTTGAGATATATAAGAAAGAATTATGTGGTTTTCTCCCATTTGGGTTTCCACGTAAATTCTGGTGTACTATGTATCTGTGATTGTTTATTTTGCACTTATGAATGATATTGTTTATGATGCAATGATATACTAAATGCATGAGTGATAAACCATTGAATATTGCTAATAAAATTGAATTTTATATATATTGTGATTGAAAGTGGTAAAAAGTGCTCATACTGATTCACCCCCCCCCCCCCCCNTCAGTTTTCCAATAATTGGTATAAGAGAAGGTCCTTCCGAAAATAGTCTAATCATTGGAAAGGAGATCTTGGAGTACTCTAAGATTGGAGTACCACAATTTGATGGAAAAATCTATGCCTTCTAGAGTAGAAGGATGAAAACATATATACAAGCACATGGATTTGATGTTTGGAAAGTAGTAGTAGATGGATACACAACACCTACCACTCCTCCAATAGATAGGAATGGAAATAAATTCAACGAAAATAATTTGAAGGCCACAAATGCGATTTTGAATGGCCTATATCACTTAGTATATGTCAAAGTTATGCACTGTGATTCTACAAAGGATATTTGGAACAAACTTTAGAATGTCTACGAATGAGATGCCAAAGTCAAAGGGGCCAACCTTCAAACTTATAGAGGTGAATTTGAATAGTTGAAAATGAAGGAAGATGAAGATATTGTAGCCTACTTTCTTCGAGTTGATGAAATATTGAATGCTATTAAAGGCTTGGGGAAGAAGTTAAAGAACCAGTCATTATCCAGAAGATACTAAGGTCTCTTGCAATGATATTTGATCCTAAGATTTCATCCCTAGAAGAAAGAGAAGATATTGGTACGTTAAGCATGGACAATATACATGGAATATTTATAGCTTATGAAATGAGAACAAGACATGAGAACCCATCTAGGAAGGAAGCGACTTTCAAAGAATCCAAGAAGACAAATAAGAATAATAAGCTAAAGCCAAAGTCAAATTGCAACTGTGGCAATGATTCAGATGAAGATGAAGAAATGTCCAACTTTGCAAGGAAGATGAAGAGAGGAACTAACTAGTATGAAGGTATGATTCCCTTAAAATGTTTTAATTGTGGTAAAATTGGTCATTTTTCTACTAAATTCCCTTACGCTAAGAAGAGAGATAGTGATGAATAAGAAATTCCCAAGGAAGAAAAGAAATATCAATAGGGAAATAAGAAAGGAGATAAAAGGAAATCCTTCAATAAAAATCACTACTCAAGAGAATACAGTTCTTCATATGATGAATATGTTGAAAGATATAGTGACTCAAAAAGAGTACTCTTTATGGCTACATAAACTAAGAAAAAAACTCTTGAAAGAGATGAAGAAGAAGGAGAAGTGGATCTTAAGGAAGAATTAAGCAGTGCTTTAAATAAGTTGAATAAATAAAGGAAGAAAAAAAAATCAATCAAAGAAGAAATCATCTCCTTGAAAAACCAACTTGAAGAAGGAAAGAGAACAGAAGAAGTATTGTAGATCCAGATGTTAAAGAAAGAAAAAGAGTGTGAGAAGCTTGAAACGTAAGTTGTGTCATTGAGAGTTGAAGTCAACAAGCTCAAAAATAAATTAAAAAGTTCTCAAGTGTTAGAAAACATTCTCAACAGTCAAAGGCCATGCAGTGACAAATCTGGACTAGGATACAAGAAAATTCATTTTGAGGAAGGTTCAAGATCCATGATGAAAGAAACAAAACAAAAGAGTTATGCAGAAGTTCTCAAAGGAAGGAATCATGGCCAACAAGATTCAAAGAGGAATGAATACAAAATACCTTCTACATTCAGATAACAAGGAAGATTCAATCATTGTGAAGTAAACAAACAAAGATAAGATTGTGATAAGCCAAAGCAGGAATTCAGAAGGACTACACCACAAAGAACATCATTCACTCCCAGGTATCAAAATTTATTTTTGGGTCATTGTTTTACATGTACTAACTTTGTACATAAAGTTGTAGATTGCAAAGCATATTGAAGAAATGTTCAAGAAATATATGGTTATGTGTCTCTCTCCAATATTGAATGTTACAAATTCCACAATTATGGTCACATAGCTCGAAATTGTAGAAGCATGATAGAGCCTCCCATGAAGGAAAACACTGATGTCAGATACAAGAAGGTTTGGAGAAGAAATGAAAAACAAGAATAACAAGTGAATACAAACCAGGTCCTGACTCACAAGATTTGCAGTAGCGTAAGATCATGATGAGTCTACACGAAAAGAGGAAGATGTAAAAATATAGGAAGAGGATGAAGAGGAAGATATCAGAATTCAGGAAGAAAATGAAAAGGATGTCGAAATTCAGGAACAGGATGAAAAAGAAGATGTTAGGATGCAAGATGATGACTTCAGAATTTAGGAAAATGATGAATTCATAGATGAAGAGGAACATTACTCTGCATCAGAGTGGGTATTTTTCTGA
>ML786761.1:50308-70881 GCA_009831015.1 Picea engelmannii | reverse complement strand
TTTTACCCCACTTAAATGTTCAAGTACAAGATGATTCAAAATGAAAATGTCTTCTTGGTATATATAGGAGACTAGGAGGTATAATTACAACTAATGGCCTAAAGACGACATAAATAAAATAACATCACTAATATAATATGCCCCAATTAAGGGGTAATGAGCCAATATTAGGGCTTAACGCGTTCGTCCAAGACTGCATGTGGTTGCAACCAGATGGAGCCTTCTTCATCCAACTTGGGGAGGCTGGTTTGAGTTTGGCACTTAGTTCCAATCACCTTCTTTAAGAATGAGACATGAAAAGTAGGATGGAGCTTAGAATGACTTGGAAATGCTAACTGGTAGGAGACTGGACCCACATGCTTGAGAACTGTATAAGGACCATAAAATTTAGGCACACGTGTTGATAATGTTTAGTCTTGAGTGAATTATGCTTATAAGGTTCCAGTCGAAGAAACACCTGGTCCCCTTTAGAAAATTGACTATCAAAATGACCTTGAGTTGCTTGGTGCTTCATACGATTATGATCCATTACCAAATTCTCTTTGAGGGAACAAATAATATCCTCTCGAACTATAAGATTTTGGTCAACCTCTTGAACCTTCAAGACACCAGACATGTATGAGAGAACTGAAGGTGGATTTTTTCCATATATTTCTTCAAAAGGAGTCATGCAAATAGTTGTATGTTAAGAGGTGTTGTACCACCATTAAACTAGTGGTAACCATTGATCTCATTAATGTTTCCTCTTAGATGAAAAACAACTCAAATACGTTTCCAAACACTTGTTGAAAACTTCATTTTGGCCATCATTCTGAGGATGATAGGCGGTGCTGAGATGTAATTGGGTTCCCTGTAGCCCTAACAATTCTTGCCAAAAATTGTTGGTGAAAGAGGGATCTCTGTTAGAAACAATAGAATGAGGCATTCCATGAAGCTTGAATATATTATCCATGAAAAGTTGAGCCATAGTGGAGGTGGTAAATGGGTGTTGAAGAGCACAAAAATGAGCATACTTGTAAATACGATAAACTACCACCATGATGAATGACTTATTTCCCGATTTAGGTAAGCCAACAATGAAATCCATAGAGATATCCCTCCAAATAATAGGTGGAATCGAAAGGGGTTGGGATTTTGATGTTTCTCCCTTTTTTTGTTGATAGAAATCACATTTCGCAAAAGAAGTGTGAACATCTTGTTTCATTATATCCCAGAAAAAAGAACGTTTTACCTTGTCATAGATTTTGGTAAACCCTGAGTGCCTAGCTGTGGGTGTAGCATAAATCTCAGAAAGCAATGTGGATTTAAGTTGTGACTATTTACTTAAATACAAAATGTCTTTGTGGTGAATCTCATCATTATTCCAAAACTACCATGGGGAAACTGGAGAATTGGATTGCAATTGTTGGATCAAACATGAAATTTTGGGATCTTGTAGCCATTCTTGGTGAACATATTGGAGCTAATTTGGTACAATGAAGGAGAGGGAAAAAAGGGACCCTTCATCTTCATATTTTATTGAAAGAGAGTCAACAACCACATTGTCTTTTACTTTCTTGTAAATGATCTTATAATCATATCCAAACAAATTAGTCACCCATTATTTTTCTCCGAGGATGAAAGACATTACACCAGAAAATACTTGAGGCTCTGGTGATCTGTCTTAATTTTGAAGCGTTGCCCCAATAGATAAGGGTGCCAGAGATCCACTTCATGCAAAATAGCCAAAATTTCTTTTTCATAGATTGATTGTCCCAAATGTCTCTCTGAAATTTGTTTGTTTGTAAAGGCCAAAGGTTGGCCATATTTCATAAGGAATTATCCAATTCCTCTCCTAGAAGCATCACATTCTAGGACAAAGGTCTTTGTGAAGTTTGAAGGGCCACAACAATATTGGTGCACATAGCCTCCTTCAAGGCTTGAAATGAATGATCAACTATTGGAGTCCAAGTGAAAGAGTTATTTTTAAGGAGAATAGTGAGAGGCATCACAATATTTCCATAATTCTCAAAAAAATTGTGATAATAGCCTATAAAACCTAGAAAACCACACAATATTTTGAGAGTATTAGGGCGAGGCCAATCCTTCATAGCTTCAATCTTCTTAGGATCCACCCTGACACCCTACTTTCCAACAATATGACCCAAGTAATTGAATTATGAGGCTCCAAAATCACATTCATATTGTTTGAGGAAAATTTGGTGCTGAGAGAGTAGATGAAGAAATCGATCCACATGAGCAAGACAGGTTGTATAGGGTTTTCTATAGATGAGAATATCATCAAAGAAAACTAAGACAAAATGATGGAGAAAAGGATGGAAGACATGATTCATGAGGCTTTGGAAAGTGGAGGGAGAATTACACAATCCAAAGGGCATGACCAAGAACTCATAGTGGCCCTCATGAGTTCGAAATGTAGTCTTAGGAATGTCTTCCTCTTTCATACATATCTGGTGGTAACCAGAATGAAGATCAAGTTTAGTAAAGAACTGGGCACCACTTAATCCATCCTAGAGATCATCAATGAAAGGAATTTGAAATTTGTCTTTGATGGTGAGTTTGTTGAGAGAGAGAAAGTCAGGACACATGCGCCAAAATCCTTCTTTCTTAAGTACCATGACCACAAGAGAAGATTAATGGCTAGTACTAGGATGAATAATGCTCGCGGTGAGAAATTCTTGAATTTTTTTCTCAATTTCATTTTTCTTTGAAAAGGGATGATGATAGGGATGAACATTGGGAGGAAGGATTTTGGGGACGAGGGGAATGGAATGATCATGAACACCACAGGAAGGATGAAGTCCCTGGGAAGTGGAAAAAATAGTATGATGTTTGGAGAATATGGATTGGAGGTCAAGATGCACAGAGGGTGTCTCAATGGCTTGAATGGAGTGGATTTGTGAAATAATTCCGAAATGACCTTTTTTGAGGAGCTTTTCCATCCGATGGGAACTGTTGATCTTAGGGGAACCTACTAGTATTTCTTCAAACTTATACTATTGGACTTCCTAGTTGAATTGCATGGTTAATTCCTTAAATTCCACGAGAATTGGGTCCAGAGTCCTTAACCATTCGACACCTAGCACAATGTCACAACCACCCACGTAGATATCAAACATATGAGATTTCATGTGGTAATGAATAATTTGGAGATGCACAATTTCACAACTCCCCCCACACTTTGTGGACCCACCATTGGCAATCATGATTTGAACTTTGTTGACTGCTCAAATATAGCAATTAGTTTCTTGGGCAATGTAGTGATGAATAAAATTGTGGGTGTTTCCACTATCAATGAGGATGATGACCTTCAGATGCTTAATGTAACCAATTAGCTTGAGGTTTTGGGGAGAAAAGAAGCCAGTGAGAGCCTTAAGGGAAATTTCTGGTTCAACTTTTGGGGGGTTTGAGGGTGGATTCAGGTCAGTGGATTCATGTGACTTGGACACAGGGGGAGCCTTGACCTCTTCTTCAGAAACATCCTTAGATATGGACATAAAAATATTTTGTTCCTTACACTTGTGCCCAGGAAAATATTTTTCATCACAATTATAACAAAGGCCCTTGAGTTGGAATTCAACCATTTTTTCCTGGGTCAATTTTTGGATCTTTAGTGGAGTGGAAGGAGGAGAAAGAGTGAATGGTTTAGGGCAAGGAATAAAGGAGGGTTTTCTATTTTGAGAAGAGACAACCTATTGTGCTTCCTTAGCTCTTTTAGTATCTTCCATCCAACTTTGGGAGTGAACCATGAGGACATGGGAACATATATCCTCCTTCAGGCCATTGGTAAAGAATTATAAAAAAAAAGCATTAGACATGCCCTCCATGGGGAATCCAATCGCTCAAAAGTAGCTATAAAGTCTTCCACTATGCCATATTGTTTCAACTTTGTCAAATGACCTAAATGGTGGGTGTTAGTGTCAAAGTGTTCATAAATCTTTGCAACAAATTGTGTCCAAGCCACATAACCTTGGTGAGAATTTTTTTCCATTTCCACCATTTCAAACATTTTGGATCTAGATGGAGAACACCATATTGAAGTTTGGCTAACTCATCCGTAATGTCGTACAAACAGAAATATTGGTCCATTTGAGTTACCCATCTAGTGGGATCTGAGCCATCAAATTTGTTTACATCCACTCGTGGAAGGCATAGGTAATGTTGAAAGTGATGGGAATGAAAAGTATGGGAATTGGAGGAGGTTTCACCTTTGGGGTGCAAAGGTGGGTCAAAGGAGGTAAGGTCTCTAGTAATATTCAACTTGGGACAGATATGGAAAGCGAAGGATTCAAGCTGGTTAGAGAGGTCCTATTTCAGGGTTCCCATTTTTGTGTTTAGGGTGGAATGAATTTTGTTATTGATGGTAGTGATATTGGCATTGATTTTATGCACTTCCTTCTAGGCCTATGAAAAATCAGACAACAAGGTATTGAGGCAAGATTCAAGGTATTGGCTATGGGTATGGGCCATGATGAAGGGGGGAATTGAAAAGGGGTGGGTGGGACCACACAGAAAAGGGGTTATGGATGAAGGATATGATGATGGTTAGGGCGATGAGGAGAATCCAATGGGGTAAGTCCCAAATAAGGGGGCCATAAGGGGGTCGTGTCCACGAAAAAATAATTTTTCTGAAAAATGATAGGTATGACTGTGATCAGGGAAAAGAGATGAATCCAATAGGATATGGCTCAAATAATGGTGTAGGCAGGAATAAATGTGTAGTAATTTCACAACTAGAATGCAGGAGGTACAATTGCATGACAATAGATCTTCTCTGTTCTATTTATGTTTTCTTCCTAAGGGTTAGGGTGTTCATGGTTTCTATATATAGACAAGGGTTTTCCATGTGCTATATCTCTCTCATATATGTGTGGGATCAAATAGTAGTACTCATACCAATATATCAGGGCACCAACTAAGGAGGATAGATTGTTCCCTTATCCATATTACCCAAGTACCCAGGTACTAAAGAGTATTTTCTCGAGTGATGTTCTCAGTGGCACTATAGTATTCAGGAGACTGATTGGTTTATATATAGAGGGATTCAGGATATCTAGGTTGATCCATATATAAGTGATTTTTGATCCACTACCACTCGAAGGGGTACCAACATGGGTTACAAGGGTGGCCAACAATGTTCTCTTAAGTACCATTTGTAGTTCCTGCATGTATGCTTTCCCAACCATGGATTTATGCGTTGAATGACATATCTTTGTAGATTTAAGACACAATAATACGTATCTACCCTGAAAAAAATGACCCACAATTTTCTTCCAAGGAAAGTGATCTGACACTACTTGTAAGGTACCAAATCTATTATAATAGACGAAAAAATGAATATTGCAGAGAATAAAAAGGAATCAACACAATAGATGAAACCACATCACCATAATAATACCTTTATTGATAGGAAACAATGTTCAATTGCCTCTTTGAGGGGGAAACCTCCAACAAATCAATGCTCTATTACAATAATTCTCAAGAAAAAACTTCTCATGCCATCAAATCCTATCTATATTAAATATATCTACCACAAGAACAATCTAGAGGAAGATCTTCTAGAAGCAGAAGCTTGTATTAGGTCTTATTACAATTGAATTATTATTCTTTATTACTAGGCCTTATTAATATTGGCCTTTATACATGGAAAATATATTATTCTACCTACATGAGGGGTTAGGGAGGTTTGGTCCTAACATATTTGGGTTTCCATGTAAATTATGGTGTAATGTGTATCCGTGGCTATTTATTATGCATTGATGAATGATATTTTTATGATGCAATGATATTTTGAATGCATAAGTGATAAATTGTTGAATATTTCTAATAAAACTGAAGTTTATATATATTGTGATTCAAAGTGGTAAACATTGCTCATACTGATTCAACCCTCCCCCCCCCGCGCCTCTCAGTATTCCAACAAATACCATAACAGGAATAGTAAGGAACAATATTGGAAATCCCTAGCTTTTCAGTAATCCCATAGTTTAAATATGCATGTCTCTCTCTTGAGAAGTGGCACTCAAGGATCACATTTCCACCACTTAGGAACTTAGGAAATAATATATGAATTATGTCTTAGGAATTAGGAATATAACACTCAAGGACCACATTTCCATCACTTAGGAACTTAGGAAATAATATATGAATTATGTCTTAGGAATTAGGAATATAATATTATATTCCTTGGTTTAGCCTCTTTTCCTTAATCTCTTATCCCCCTTTGTATTTCATAGATTCCTAGCTCCACATTMTTTTTGTCTAACTTGGTCTACAACCATGATATATTTTATTAATCAATATATGTACATATTACAATGCTAGGGTCTTTGGCCTTTGATCATTATAGGAACTCTGGCACAAAACATTACAGACACTYTGACCCAAAATCATATTGKCTCACTAGCATATAACCATATATACATGAACATACTACAACCTGGAGATCAAACCAGGGTATTACATTCCCCTCCCCCTTATTTTTTCACTATCCTCAATGCACATTATCATACATGTGTACATATATATACATAATGTTTACATCAAAATATTAATAATTTCATAATTTAAAGACTCTTGAAACAATTCCAACGAACAATATCTCATTCCCCTTGGCTTACACAACCCAAGGAAGCACACCCCATTATTTTCTTCATAGTCCCTCAATATATCCCACTTCCCTTTCAAGAATCCATCACAGGTGATCTGGATTTATGCAGGAACATAACTGAATACACAAATAACCATGAATACAAAGATGCATCTGAAATAATACTTCATTTCATTAATATCGAAGAGCTAAAATTTGTTTACAGACGAAATATAAATAAACTAGCTAGGGCGTTGGTAGCTTATATGTGAGAAGAGATGTGGTGTCTACAAGCCTCTGAAATTTGTGTTTCAATGAGGCTCGAAGGCCTATATATTATTGAGAAACAATGGAAACCCTAAACATCCCAAAACCCTAACCCTAGGAGATGAAACGCCAAAATATGGGCCCTGTCGGGGTAAATTGGTACATCAATTTCTCGGGGTCGTAACTTTGGCATACTATCTCCGTTTGACGCATATGATACATCGTTAGAAAGATCTAATTGAGGACTAAAATAGTTGGAAGAAAATAAAATGATCAACTATTTTTATCATACCATGCCCAAAAAACATTGTTTAGGGCCTCAAAACGGCTCCAGAAGTTCAGGACCCGAAAAATTGCCAAAAATAGTAAATTGTGCTACAATTAGGGAAACTGAAAAACTAAAAGAAATAATGGTGGGGGTCTAAGTGGAATAGGAGGGTGGCCACCAATATCCACCTAGATCATTCCTCCCCCCTTACGAAGCAATGCTCCCCATTGCGTTGAGTTCCTTCATGAGATGAGGAAACTTCTGTTGAACTTGGTCCCTGGTGAAGGAGTTGGCCTGCTTTGACAACTCGATATAGCTAGATCCTCTACTTGTGGGTGTTATTGATATGTGTTTCCATGATATGATCGGTTGTAACTTGTTCCATGCAGTTTGGGTTTAACTATGTTGGTGTGAGTTATTCTTCCATGTCAGATGTGTCCAGTAGAGGTGGAAAGTAAGGCCGGAGGTGGTCCACATTGAAAATTGGGTGTAGACCAAGGAATGGTGGGATACCGATCTCGAAGGAATTTTCCCTACCTTGGTGATGGTGTATGGACCATATCAGAGTAGGGGAAGCTTGCGGTGGGGTCCAACGAGGTGCTCCTTCTGCAAATGTAGCCACACTTTGTCACCCACCTGGAAGTTGTGTTGCACCCAATGTTGATCATGCCGCTGCTTGTACTTAGAATTGGATCTGTCCAATATGTCATGAACCTATTGGTGAATGTGCTAAATGTGCTCAATGAATTTGTTTGCCTTGGAAACTTCAGACTGGACATGAGCCGAATCAACTTGAGTATTTGCAAATGGTATGGCTACGTCAATGGGACATAGTGGCTAGAATCCCAAGCCCACCTGAAAGGGGTTGTGGTCGGTTGATCTCTGGAGGGACCGGTTATAGCTATTTTGTACATAAGGGAGGCTCTCAACCCATGTGTGTGGATGGTTTGAGTTATACATGCGAAACATATGTACGATCATCTTGTTGACGACCTTTGTTTGGCCATCAGTTTGGGGATGTAAAGATGTACTGAGGCTGGACTAAAATGTACCGAGGAACCTATTGTCCCGATCTAAGATGATAGACTGTGGGATCCCAAAGTGTACCCACACTTGTTCGAAGAAGAGTTTAGTAGTGGATTATGTTGTGATATTCTTCTTGTAGGCCGCCATAATGACCATCTTCGAGAATCTGTCAACGAACACGAAAACATAGTCGTTTCCATTCTTAGTAGAAGGAAGGCCCGACATGTAATCCATGGATATGGATTCCCAAGTTCGACTAGGGGTAGGAAACGGAGTATATAAGCCTTGCTTCTTGATAGTTGGTTTGGAAATGGTGTAGGCAGTGTAGGATCTGATGTACTTCCCGACATCATGTCGAAGGTTTGGACAATAGAAATACTTTTGCAGTACTGCCACTATTTTCTCGACCCGAAAATGCCCAATGAACCGACTATAGTGTGCTTCCCAAATCATGTTGGCATGCTTTCTTGAAGGAACACAAAGGTGTCCCATGTGACATAGTAGTGCATCCTGGAGGTGAAAATTTGGAACTCGGTTACCCTCCAAGAGCGTCTTGTATGTGTGGCTGAAATCTGGATCGCTTGTGTAGAGAAGCAACCAATTAGAAGTCTCATGCCCACAAGAGTTGAGCACAGTGATTATTGCCATGATCGGTGGTCGGATGAGACAGTATGCAACATTATTGGTGCTTCCCTTCTTGTACTTGATGTTCAAATGAATTTTTTGCAGATATGTGGACCACTTCTGATGGTGATTGTTCTGCAACTTCCCTTGTGTCTATATGAACTACAAGGGTCGGTGGTCTATTTGAATGATCGTTTCCTTCCCCAAAATGTAAGTCTTCCACTGTCGGCAAGCCTGCACAATGGAATACATTTATTTGTAATAAGTGGGATAATTTCAGACTGTTTTAGATAGTGCCACACTATGATATGCCACTGGATGCCCTTGTTGAGTAAGAGCTGCCCCAATAGAATAGTCAGAGGCATCTGTCTCGATCTCAAACGGTTGTTGCAAGTCTGGTAATGTGAGCACTGGGGTGCAATAGAGGCGATGTTTCAATTCTGTGAATGCCTTCTATTGAGATTCCGACCAAAATAATTTTACTTTCGCTCCTCCCTTGGTGACTTGACTCAAGGACCAAGTGATATGAGAGAATCCCAACATGAACCTGTGGTAGAAATTAGCAAGACCTAGAAAGTTGTGAAGCTCTGTTAGAGTGGTTGGGGATGGCCAATCCCGAATGACTTGGATCTTGGTTGTATCTACATGAACCCCACGCTCATCAATAATGTATCCCAGATATTGAACCTGGGTCATACCAAAAGTGCACTTCTCCAAATTGGCACACAACTTGTGTTTCCACAGTGTTTGGAGGACCTGTCGGATGTAGTGGAGGTGCTCTTCCCAAGTTTGGCTGAAGATCAGGATGTCATCCAAGTACACTACTAAAAATGAGATGGTGAATGGCCGCAAGATGTCATCCATTAGCCTCATGAAGTTTGCTGGAGAATTTGTCAACCCGAAAGGCATGACCAACCATCCGAAAAGGCCCTCCTTGGCTTTAAAGGAAGTCTTCCACACATTGGACGATTTTATTGGTACCTAGTGATACCTGGACTCCAAGTTGATATTGCTGAAATATTTTGACCCTTTGAGTTGGTCCAGAAGGTCACCAATCCATGGGATCAGGTACCTATTCCAGAAGGTGATCTTATTCAACGCCTGATAGTCAGTACAAAGTCTCCATGTCCCATCCTTATTTTGCACCAACACGTTCAGGCTCCCACAGGGTGATGAACTTGGCCATATGTGAGATTTCTATAGTAGCTCCTGAATATGTCACTTGATTTCATCATTCTCCTGAACGGAGCACTAATAGATCAGTCCATTGGGCAGTGGCGCACCTAGGGTCAGATCGATGGGGTGCTTGACCTGACAGTGCAGAGGAACCCCTACGGGTGAGGTGAAGATGTCCTGGTAGTCCTCCATGACCTTGTCCATTCATTGTTGTCGTGAGGAGGAGCCCTGTCTCAAGGTTGTGGCCATAGTCTTCTTCTTTCCCTAAGGGCAGATCAGTAGGAAAACAAATTTCCCAGTTTTGGAAATGAGCTTATTGCATTGTTTTGTAGTAACCAAAGAGATAGAGATAGGCAGTGGTACCTCTGGTATCATATACAAATTATTTCCCAAAGTAAAAATAACAGTGCAAGGCTGAGACTCATACATATCATGTCTCTTCCACAAGTATGGTTGGCCTAATAATACATCACAAACATCAAGAGAAGAAATGTCACATAATACCTCATCGGTGAAGGGCTTGATGTTGTAGGGAAAGTGACATTGTTGGATGACATGGAGATCCCATCCTTGGTGAAGCCACCCGATGGTGTATGGATGTGGGTGTGTTTTGGTTGGTAAGCCCAACTGCTTCATGACCTCTATTGAAATGAGGTTATTTTGGCTCCCGTTGTCGACGATGAACTGTAGAGGGGAACCCTTTACCCACATCTAGGAGTGGAAGAGATGCTTCTCCTCCTATGGATCTTTCAGTTCTTCCTTTTGGATCTTCATGGTGGAAACGGTGGCATTGGGATCCGCATTGATAATCTAATTCCCTCTGTCATTCCCCTTCTCGAGTTCTGATTTAGTGTCAGAGCATACATATGATTCAAAATTCCTCATCTCGGTCACTAGTGACTACTTGGCCCAACACTCACTTGTATTGTGAATGGAGCTCTTATGGAACTCACACCACTTTCCTGTGTCCTTCTTCAACTTCGTGATGTTTTTCTTTGCTTTCAGATTTAGCAGGTTTTCTTGAGACACCATGCCTTGGATTTGTCCTTTTCTCTACGGTTTGGGAGCACCTTTCGCTTGCTTTTGATTCACAGATCCAAAGTCTCGCTTCTTTTGTTTTAATTTATGCTCAATCTTGGTAGCATACCGGTATGCCATACCAAGTGAGGAGATGTCGAAGAACTCCATTTCCTCCTGAATGTATCTGTGTAGAAAACTACGATACTTCAACACCAAATGTTTCACTGAACTTTTAATGCCCAACTTTGTGTGCAGGGTATGGAATAGATTCGTCAGCTCATGCACATCTTGATCCCTTTGTTTCTGCAACATAGTCCATTATATGTACTTGTTCTCATATCTCCCCACATGATAATATTATTCCTTGATGGCATCTCAGAAAAAATTCCAAGTGGGTATGGTCAATAACAGGGAGGGTTCCTCCTCATCCTTTTGCTCACAGTAGCTTTCCCACTAGTCCTTGACATGGGGGGCGTCTTTGAGCAGTGAAAAAATAATCTTCTCCTAGTTGGAAAAGTCATGAACCAAGAAATATCCTTATAATAGATTCAAACATCTATCTACGACATATGCATCTATTTGACCATCAAATATGAGAATGTCAAAGTTTAATTGTACCTTAAAAGGGGTTGCGCCTCCAGAGTGGTTGTTGGATTCAGATGCACCGCCAGTGGGCAATCGTTGAAGGATCTAGGTGAATTTATCCATCATCGTGTTCCTTTTTTTTTTCAAGGGCCTCCTCGAGCAATATTTTGATAGAATCTCCTGATCCCTTGTATTTATTTTCATCCCCCATGGGTGGGCATCGGGGTTTGAGAGGCTGATCTTGCAAAGGTTCAACCAGATTGAGCCCTAATGCTTTATACCTCGACCTCGTTGGGGACATTAAAAGAAGGATCGAGAAAGAGAAAACCTCTCTGATACCATTAATCTGGATTTATGCAGGAACGCAACAGAATACACAAATAACCATGAATACAAAGATGCAGCGGAAATAATACTTCATTTCATTAATATCAAAGAACTGAAATTTGTTTACAGACAGAATAGAAATAAACTAGCTAAGGAATTGGTCGCTTATAGTTGTGAAGAGATGTGGTGGATATGGGCATCTGAACTCTATGTTTCAATGAGGCTCGAAGGCCTATCTATTATTGAGAAACAATGGAAACCCTTAACATCCAAAAACCCTAACCCTAGGAGATGAAATGCCAAAATATGGGCCCCATCGGGGTAAATTGGTACATCAATTTCTCGGGGTCGTAACTTTGGCATACTATCTCTGTTTGTGCATATCATACATATTTAGAAAGATCTATCTAAGGACTGCATTAGTTGGAAAAAACCATCACGGCGATATTTTCCAACCGGGCCATGCCCAAAAAACGTCGTTTAGGGCCTCAAAACGGCTCCGGAAGTTCAGGACTCGAAAAACTGCCAAAAATAGTAAATTGTGCTACAATTAGGGAAACTAAAAAATAGAAAGAAACAATGGTGGGGGTCCAAGTGGAATAGGCAGGTGGCCACCAATATCCACCTGGATCAATAGGTCAGCTAAGAAGTCTCATAGTTGTGGATCTAGGAACTTCACCTGCAATAATGGAGTCTCTAAATTTTCAAAATAGTTGTGGGTACATCTCCCACATCACGTCTTTAAAATCCCACTTCACTTATTTCAAGATGTGATAGGTCCACTGTAATTTACTTGTAGTATGACTTTGTTCTTGAGCTATGTTTCCTTCTAGCTGTAGCTGGTATTTCATTCCTTTTTCCTTGGAATATACCATCTCTTGGTGTTTTTCTGTCCATGTACTTGATTCATGTCTTCATTCTTTAGTTGTTATTATAAAAACCATCAAGAAAATATACATGTTATACCCATTATCATGCAACAATTATCTTATCCACATGATTTATAAACTCCAAAATGTAATGATGTATTCAAAAATAAGTTTGTAATCATAATCCAATAATTGCCTATATCATTGTTTCTATGCTTCACAAAGATGCCATGGGAAATAATTCATCCTCTGACACACCCTCATGATCCTATCCACATGCACTTTTAAGTTGTTTCTTCCTTACTATACTCATTCTTAAGTTACCTCCAGGATTAGGAATTCACTTCCCTGCTACACATTCCCTCGAGCGATCCATCATTTCCCAATGTTTTCACATGCAAGGAAAGTGCCAACTTACTACTAGACATCCACTAGTAGTCATTAATCAATGATTCATGGAAATCATAGGGTTTAGTTTCATCACAATGGCCTTCTTCTCGATATTCCTCCTTCCAACCATCATTATTTTTCATAACTATGTTCCTTGACAAATATTTCACATAGTCTATCCTCATGTGACTACTTTAACATGCAACTCTTTCACTATAGTATCCAACAAATCATGGAATGTTTTAAACTTCAAGATTTATCAATAATTACATCATTTCATCTATTACGCATTGAATTCGATGAAATATAACATAAGCATGCATTGACACAAATGAATCCAATAATTCTCTTAAGCACGTGCACACACACACACACACACACACACACACACACACACACACACATAAATCAACATGCACGTGTGCATATTCACCACTTGCACACTTTTATAATTTACTCATCCATACCTACTCAATGCATCCTTGCATTGGTTTTAGAATATAATTTTTCTAAGTCATGCATTACACCATGGTGATTTGGAAGGTCTACCCAATACCTAGACACATCATCCAAACACTTCCCTATTACTTGTTCAACCATTTGGATACCTTCCTCTTCAACCCAAACACAACACCTAGAATATAATACTTTATGGTTCGTTAGTGTTGGAAAAGAGGTTGCAATCCAAAACATTTATTGTAAGTAGGAATACCATTGGATACTTTTGTATCACTATGGCCTTTCCATACCCAACCAATTATGACCTCACACATGGCTATCTTTGCAGACATCCATTTCTATAACATGAGTATATATCCTGAGTATACATCTAATGGAGTGCCATGCTCATAATACACATCAAACAAAATATTGAATCATAACTGAGGGAACTCTTACCTTAATTCCCTTCAACATTTATTAATCATAAGTCACCAAATCCATACTTACATGGATGCAATCAATTTACTTTATGCTACCTGATCAACTAGTATCTTATAGAGGCTTACAAGATCCCATCGCCAAACTATTTTTTAGCATTTTATCATTCTCATTTGGTCTTCGTATGGATGGTTGTCATATGTAGCAACATCATCCACAATTTAAACCATGTTATAAACTATTTTCCCTAGGTATAGAATCCATCATTTATCACATTTAACTATCATACCATCATTATTTCATATATAACAATAGACTACTCTTAGTCTATAGCATGTTATGTGTATGTCAACATATTCCCATTGCAATGATGCACTTTATGTCATTCCATCTTGATATAGGCTACTATGGAGGAGTCAACTTTATTTTTCACCCAAATGCAACTTCAACCGGTCCATCGAACATTTCATGGTTGTAATATCCCCAGTTTCGATCCTTGCAAATTATAATGTAATTGCATATATGTTGGGTCGAAGAGCCTATATTGATTAATATTACCAAGGGACGAGCTATGCATTTTTAAATTGAAATAATTAATAAAACAATAATTGTTGGCTACGGTATGAGCAGGATGGTAACGATGGGGGGTTATGATTCCACAAGAGAGGGCACCAAAGAGGGGTCCAAGGGGTTACCCATTTCTATTAATTCATCCATTTTCATATGAATGTTTATCCCCTTTGAATTATCAAAAATAGATATTAAAGTTATGTAAGATTGGTAGGTGGGGAAAGGTCAAATCACCAATTTATGACATCATGGGATGACTACAACCACTTTTTTGGAAATGTGAGAGTCAAGCTTGCATGAGAAGAAAATGAAATTCGAGTACCTTTTTGGGTCAGATTTTAGTTGTTGATTTTGGAGAGAAAGAGAGGAGTGGGGTGATAATAAAGAACAATCTATGCTAGCCATGGAAATATAACTTTTTGGGTTGCATTTTATGTTAGAAATAAGGTTGTACTCATGTAATGAAGGTTGTATGCATGTAATTGACATTTCTTGTTGAGGAAATGGTTCAAGATAATTGAGAAGGATGCTATGAGAACTTCTAGAGAAACTAGTAATTCATGGAATCCCCAACTAATATATTTACTATCCAACCATGTGTTGGAGCCTTGGAGGGAAGTGGGAAGGCTAGAGGGATTGTATCCTAGAGAAGGGGGACCCCATTCCTTGGGTTGTGCAGGTTGAGGGGAAGAGATATGGTGGATTGGAAATGTTGTTAGAGTAGAACCTATGTTTTTGATTGATGAATGTAGAGAGTGGACATCCAAGAGGGCCAAACCTCCTTGTGGACTCATAGCCTTAGCTCAGGGGTGGCCTAGTATTGAGAGAAATTGAACATCGATGCCTATGGTTGGGAGGAATGTCACATGTGCGCATCTAGTTGGTTCAACCATTAAAAGATAATTTTATGTTATGTTTTATGATGTTAATTCTACTGTGTATATGGTTTATATAAATGTTGTGTGTTTTATGGAATGCCTGCATTCATGGTTTTTATTATTGTCGTTAATTGTATGAGAAAAAWTYGTGTGCTTTATACCCTATGTTAAATTGTATTTGTTRGGGTGTGCTAATCCATTTTCCCTAGGAAGAGGTATTTTAAAATGGTATTACAATTAATTCTCTTCTATTTTCATATGGTTTTCTTTTATATTCCATCTCCTTTGAAAATAGTGCCAAGCATACATATTATTTCCTTCTCATATKCCTTCTTAATATTCTCATTATGGATATCACTAAACTTCCTATGCTATTCTTAACTTGTCATATGTTTGTACATTTGGAATKCACTCAACATTTCCTACTTTCATTCTTTATCAATTATGCTCAATTATTTTTGGATTCATACCCTTAATGTTATAGTATCTTCCAACTAGCTTAACCATTCACATTATGTACTTTGCCATTGTTTCCAACTATCTTTAGAC
The DNA here is from genome assembly GCA_009831015.1 of Picea engelmannii. NCBI lineage: Eukaryota > Viridiplantae > Streptophyta > Pinopsida > Pinales > Pinaceae > Picea > Picea engelmannii. Next base: position 54,864 of record ML786761.1, on the reverse strand, counting down.
TTTGTTCAGTGATGTAATCCACTTCAATTTATGGGATAAATCTTTGTGAAGTCTAATTGTATTCATCCAGAACCAAAATTCACACACTGCACTACTTTATTTCTTCCTTGGAAGGCCTTTATGGTGAATGAGCCTTAATTATTTCATCCACTAAATGATTTACACTGGTACCCTTCTTCCACTATGCACCCTGATAACATAAGTGGATTTATTTCTCTACATAATTCATTCATACTTTTCGATTCATCGCTGGAAACTCTTCTAAGTCTTCATATACCGGTTCCCATTGATGATTTTCCCCTCCCCATGACTCAGACATTACCTCAATAGATCCCTATTCCTTTTGCAACATTATTTTAAATCATAATTACATTTATGCCTTCAGGTTTAAGGAGACTTATGTTACCTTCTTGTGCACATTAATTCCATTCTTCACCTAATAGCCTGCTCCATTCTTATACTTGTCATGGTTGCTTGGTTGTACAAATTAACCAGTTGCATTGGTCATGACCTTTACAACTCTTTTCTTTTTGTAGGCATCTTCCATTCTTTTCATGGTTTCTTGGATGTACAAATTAACCAACATGCTTGTGTAGGAATATTCCATACTTGTCATGGTTGCTTGGCTATACAAATTAACTAGCGACACTAGTCATGTACTGTGTAGGCTATTTTTTGAAATTGTGTTTTCTAGAAATATATTTGGATTTGAAAGCATTATGAATACCATTAAATTCATTAGAAACCATCCCAATTCCCATATCTATAGTAACTTATAGCCTTTGGAAATTTATTCACATTGTAAAATTTTCATTAATTACGATACAATTCCTTCTTCATCTCAATTTATGAAGAAAAATTATGCACTATCCAATTTATGATCCCCAAACATAATATCCTCTAAATCATCTTTCCGCTGAGTATACTAATTCCTTATTATGAGTTCTAAGATGAAATTTATGGCTCTTTGAAATCGACAATTTTGCCCCTTTTCTGCACTTGTCTCATTGTTACAATTAATCTCAGAGGCTGACTTATGCCACTTATAGAAGATAATTTTTTGAGAACCAACCAAATTTTTATGTCAAGAATATATAATATTTCGAAGGGTGAGCACAAAAAAAAAATCATATTTGTGATCTAATGCTTCAATCAATTTCTGCATAAATATGGAATTGTCAACTTTGTCATTTTTTCACTTTTTCCAAACTTGGAATTTTTATGTATGAGCTTGAGCTTTCTGGAAAACACTATGTCATAATTTGTTTTGAAACATATGATTTTTTGAGTGGATACTCCACCCATCATCAGGGACAATTGAAGCTCTAAGATGTTAGAAAAGAATGATGAGGAAAAGTATTTAAAGGAAAGGAGATGATCATAGAGGGGAAAAATGAAAATGAAAATATTGATAAATTAATGAATAAGGTTGTTAGTTCATCACGTATAAAAATGATATAAAAAGGTATTAAGAGAGGGTAATGAGATTAGAAATTAATATATATTAAAATAATAATTAAATTACAAGGTGATTGTTGAGGAGAAAAGAGGAAAAGGTGGGGGGATTGAATATTGAACTATTGCAATATTAAACTATAAACTATAAAATTATTAAAATATTGCAATAATAAATTATTGAAAAATTAAAATATTAGAAAACAATGTGACTGTAGAGGTAAAAAAGGGGAAATTGGAGGAAATTGATTGAATAGGGGGAGAATTTAGGGATTAAATATTAGATTAAAATAATGTTTAAATAAGTGAGGGAGAAAGACTTATTGAATGGAATTTTTAGTTGAAATTGGTATCTCCCAAATGACGCAAAATTGGGAAATATTTAATAGGAAAAATTTGTCTATCTTGTTGAGAAGGTAAAATATCAAGTACATAAATGTTTCCATATTTGTGATTTGGGGTCTCTTTTCCTCCCCTGGAAATATAAAAAATACCCAAAAGTTCTCCTATAATAGTGGATTTTGAACTATTTCTACATCTCCAGTTTAAAAAATTGGATTTTTTCCAAAATATTCATTAGGTTTCATTTTGGCTTCTCTTGTTCCATTTTGTCCAAATTTCACCTTTGACAAGATGTTTGTCACTAAGATATAACTTGTTCTTTAAAAAGTACTAATCTGCATTTTCTGGAAAATTGGAGTAGAAATTTCCAATGGCCTTCACTTGAACTTTTGTATTCCTCCTCACTACAAATATACCCCTAAAATTTCATCTTATTCTAATTTGATTTTCTCCTATTATTAAAAAAATAAAAATTTGGCTCCAAACTTAACTTTATCTTTGTTGACATGGCATGACACATGCCTATTTATGTGGAAATTATGTGCTAAATGTCACATTCCATGTCGTCCATGTCACCTACCTTTATTCCTAACCTTCCATGTCATTCCTTCATGGATTACCTTTAAATTTATCTATCTCCTTTACTTTATAAAATTCATGGCCCACCTAAACCTTTTTTTCCTCATTTGAAACCTAGAATGATCTTAGCCACTGACATGAAAACATGAGATCAGAAAACTAAGATTCCAATTTAAAAATGAAAATGATTAGAGGTTAATAAATTTTATCCACTCCAAAATATCCAATGATTGAGCTTCATTACAATCAATGTTCCATATTCATTTCAGAACTACAAGTGATCAACCCATAACTAAGTGAATTTCCTTTGAAATATCTGATGGAAGTGATTGGTTGTGATCGACAATCTAAATCCATTTTGGTATAAAATATATCGACCAATAAAAACGAAACCTACACTCGAAATATCTAATGTCAACTATTAATATGATATGATGGTTCAGATTCATTTTGGGCTAATAAGACACTCGCACCTGAAATATCTAACAATGGAGATTAATATGATATGATGGTCTAGATTCATTTAAGGAATGGAGGTGATTGATGGTTAAAAAGGATAATTTCTCCCAAAATGAATCTCGAGACGACACAGTCCCCCTCCAAATTTTATAACAAGAAAAAATGGTTTTGGATACTACCTTTAACACTCTAAAACCACCTTAGAATACCACCCATCCTTATGGACCTTGCCTCATGGCTACCACTCACACAACACCACTTGGCACTTCCACGTAATTCTACATGTCCATATCACCTATATAGGTCAATGTCACCAGTATGTTCCATGCCATATTTTCTGTTACTTGTTGTAATTGGATTGTTTTCCCATTTTGCAATTGTTTTTCAATTTTTTCCATATAGTTTCCATGAATTATCTAGAATTGGCTTATTTACCCAAATTTGATCTTGTATCCACTAAATTCGATGTTGCTTCAACCATAAATCTTTGGATTTCCTCTATAATTGGAAATGTTTCTCCCAAAGTTGGAATTTCCTCAAATTTCTTACAAAGGATGAACTCACAATTTCCCTTGCAATGCTTCCATACTAGCATAATAATTCTATCCCATTCCATTTGGGTAATTCAACCCTTGTATTTTTTCAATTACAACTCTACATAAATTTTCCACACATATTTTTTAACTAATTATACCATTGAGGCATTCCATCAAACACTGTGTATGCAACTTGCACAAATTTCCAACTTCCTTTTGAGAGATTTTGTCAAACGCTTCACAAACAACCTATAAATTTTTCCTTTGCATGCTAGTTTTTGTCCCATCCAACCCCAATGACGTAACCTTAGCTTTGATACCAATCTATAGCATACCTAGTACCCTTTGTCCATTGTTGAGGATATGGGGTACTTCTAAATTTCACATTTTTCCCACTTCTTCGGTACTTTGATACCAATATATAACTATATAGCCATCCTATAGGTTGAGATTTTCATATAAATTGCTTTGATACCACAAAGTAATGTACCTGACCACCCATGTGCACTCTAAAATGGTGGGGCATTGGAAATTTTTCCAATTTTACATAGTATTTACTCATACAAATTACCACAACTCTGAAATCATATGTATAACATGCCCTACAAATGATACAAATATGAAGACCTAATAACATTAAATCCCAAACATAATTTATAATAGAATGTATAATTGTAAATGAAAACTATTCATAAGATATAACACAATTTAAGCATATAAATACACATAATAAACAACATTAAAGAACACATAAGAAAAACATGTATATTTTAATGAAACCATCAACTAACTGCAGACCTCAGAGATTCCACACAACCATAGACCTTTCTATTCTATCTCTCTCATGCATTAGGTCACCCCAAAGTTGGGGATGTGACTCCACAATGACAAAGGCTACCTAAGCCAAGTAGGTCTCATAGTCAATATAGGGAAGTGTTTAGACCAAGGTACAAAAATCCAATAACAATTCCAACCAACAAGTTCTCATTATCCTCAACCTACATAACCCAAAGAAGTGTATCCCACTCTATGCTCCATAATCCCTCAAGTTTTCCCTATTGACGCAAGATTGAGACATTGGTTCTCTAAGGTTGCAAACAAAAGGCACCATTGTAGTATAGATACATTAACACATGCATCCTTCTGTAAGGGAAAGTGCAAGATACCAGATATATAAAATATGCA
>ML786760.1:278258-290804 GCA_009831015.1 Picea engelmannii | reverse complement strand
CACACACACACACACACACACACAAACACACACACACACACACACACACACACAAACACACACACACACACACACACACACACACACACACACACACACACACACACACACACATAGTCTGTGGGATGATGCTTCAATGGTCATTTCAATTGGAAGGTTTTTCCTCATCTTTTTATGGGTCATTTTCTTACGCACTATGGATGGAACTGTTAATATTATGGTAGTTGCGAGAGGTATTTACCTCCACATGTAAACATGACGAGAAAAGTATATTCCGGGAAGCAAGCAGAAACCCTAATGAGTTGGATAATAACCCTAGAAGACAAGTTGGCTCAATAGGATAATTGGTATTAGGTTATTAGCTTACAAGAGAAGAAGTCGGCCATAAGAAATATTATATACTATGTAAATAGACACCCAGAATGAGAAGTCAGCCCAGGAAGTTAGCCAGAATTAGTATAAATACAGGAGGCCAGTCTTCATTCTGGTAGGCATTCTTAGAATTGCAGAGCAACACTTGTGCGCACTGCAGTTTCCCAGTTTGTGCGCAAGTTTGGAGGAGAGCTGCCGTTGCAACTAGTAGATTCCGTTTTGGCTTGGACTATCTCTTGGTTATGGTTTGGACTATCTGATCAGCTCTTGTTTGGTGCGCTATCCTCGGGAAAAGGTGCGTTACCCTTTGTTTGGCTATCTAGCCTAGGGTTTGCTTCCAGAGTGATTCTTTGTCAAGGTTAAGGTGCTCGGAGGGTGGCTTCGGCCTATGGTTGGGTGACAATAGTGATATTGTTGATGGTAAAACAAGCACATCCATTATATTCTAATAGGTTATGGGCCCACACCTCCTTCATTCAGTCTAACCACTGGAAGGGAGCATAGCCATAAGGATACTAGGCTCATTGAAGAACTGCCGCTAGGGTTTCTAGCAGGAGCAATTACCAAAGCACTACCTCTAGGGTTACTAGCAGACGCAGTTACAAAAACCCTAATCCTCTCATTGAGGCACCTTAAGTGAAGGGATTGACCTAATTTCCAGATAGATTAGTGCGCCCCAACCTAACGCACCTCTTGGTACTCTCAACAAGCTAAGACGTCAAGTTTGAGTTTCTGGTCAAATCTAGGGTTGACCAAGTCAAAGCAACTGTGACTTACTCTATGAAGTCAGAAAACAAGTTAGATGGAGCTTCTAACTTCAAAGCGTGGAAGACAAGGATTGACCTCATCCTTGCCAAGAATAAAATGGTGGATATCGTGAAAGGAAAGATCGTGGAACCAGAGTTTGAAGAAGGAAAAGAGAAGGAATTGTACCCTACATTTCCCATCTTGACTCATCGAAGAAAATGTACGATGCCCTAACAAACCTCTTCTCAGTCAGAAACATTGGAAAAGTAATGAGTCTGAAGAATGAGCTCCGTGACATGAAGATGAATGACGATGACATCATAACATCATACTTTGTGAGGATCTGTCAGTTAAGAGATCAACTACAAGCTATTGAAGAGATCATCTCAGAGAGGGAACTGGTAAATATAGTACTCAACGGTCTTCCCAAGACATGGGATGCATTTGCCGCAAGCATGAACACGAGGAAGCAATATCCTACATTTGAAGAACTTTGGACTTGATGTGCTCAAGAAGAATCAAGGATCAGTGCAAAAGAGAAACCCCAAAATAAGTACGATGATCAATCCTTTACAACAAGATTCAAGAATTTCAGGAGCAAAAGGAAGTTTGGTTCAAGGAAGAAGCCAAATCAAGAGAAAGACATGTTAGAAATACAATGCTTCAACTGTCAAAAGTATGGTCACTACAAGAATCATTGTCACGAGCTAAAGAAAAGGAAGGGGACACACGAAACATCAGTTGCCGAAGAAAAGGAACTTACAAACAAGACCAAGCAGGATAAAACATACTTCTTCTTCTAAAAGACAAGGTAACAATACTCTTCTTAGTTCTTATACATATCTTGTTTGCATAGTCTCTGTACATATCTTATATATCTATCTCTTAGAAGATAATATGTTCCAAGAAGAACTATACCTATGGAAGAACAGACAAGATAAGGATTGCTATCATTATACAAGTAAGATAATACACATGAAAGGATGAAATACATCAAATCATGTGGAAGCTATTACAAGATAAGCCAAAATCAGATTCAATCTTGAAGAAACTTAGAAGAAGCAAATACAAAAAGAAGTCAACAATCAAGAGGAAATTGGATAAATACTTATGACACTTTGTAGAAGACAATAAGGATGCAGACGAAAGCATGGACTCTGTTAGAGGGAGGGAGCCGATTATATATTTCCAAAATAAAAAACATGCACTCATACATGAAGAAAGGATTAGGAGGGAACTAATCCTATGATACATTGAAGATGATGAAGTATATATCCATGGTAGCAGCCATGAAAGGCAGTACATGTTCAATTCGACTTTAGAATAAGTCTTCTTCGAAGAGAAGCCTTAAAGTATCCCTGGTTTTCCATCCACATCCGTGATCCTATGATGAAAGGAAGAAGTGGAATCTTCAGGGCATGGAATCTATAAGAAACCCCATGGACCCAAGAGCTAAAGAAAAACATGAGGAAGAACATGAAGATTCCAAGAAATAAAGAGAAGCCAGAACAACCAGTCATTGTATAGAGAATCACAATATTACCAGCCTGATATGAACTCACTAAAATAAATCAAGCAAAGGAATTGAAAGTTGTGATGAAGAATAGTGTATATGAATGCAAGCATTGAAAGATCCAGAACTAGAGGTTCTCCCAGATGGAGGGAGAAGACTATGATGATTACTTGTTCCAGTAAACTAGACATACCTCTACATGACTCATTATATCATCCGCGATATCCATGGGTTGGAGTTCTACATCAGATGAATGAAAAGACCGTTCTCCAGATAAATTGAACAAAGAACGTATGAAGAGAAACCTCAAGGATTTGAGGCATACCAGAAAGATACCCTTGTATGCAGATGGAAGATGAAAACTTGGTGGAGAATCTCCAATGCATAGCATAAGCATTGTGAAGACTCTCTATAAAAAAAATACTATATTAGAATGGTTATTCAGAAGCTCGGATCTCTAATCCATGACAAACACTCATGACGACCAAAGAAGTATCACTTGGATATGTTCCAGTTTGACCCTTGCCATCATGTTGTGAGCTAGCAAGAAACAAAGATGAATCCAACAATGATTGATCAGAGCTATATGAAAGCCTTCAGAGAATACCAATGTTCCAGATAGACCAAAGTACATTGATATCAAGCATTACACTCTCCGTGATGAAGTCCAGAAAGGAGAAAGTGGTTCTCAAATATATATCCCCACAGATGAGCAGATAAACAAACATTTTGGTAAAGCCTCTGTCAAAGATAGAAGAGTTTGTGTACTCAAGTTGGAGCTTGTGGAGACGACTTCCCTATTGAAAAAGGAAGAGATGACTCCCAGGTTGGGAGGGATCGCTGATGTGTATTGATTTATGGACAATCATTCTTCAGTTCGAAAAATGGTCTAGAATGATCAGTTCCTTTCTAGTTCCGAAAGTGGTTTGAGATTTCCGACGGACATACATTTTCAAGTTCGAAAAATGGTCGAGATCGAACGATCATTTTTGTAATGAAATGGTTTGATGGATTGCTGATGTACCATATACAACGATTTCCCATTGTGGTTAACATGGAGAATGGTCTATGGCAGTCTCTCTTCTTGAGGGTTACTCAAGAAGACTGACCCACCTCGCCGGACAACGATTTCCCATTGTAGTTAACATGGGGAATGGTCCGTTTTGGAGGTTGCTGCAGGACAATCATTTCCTTTGGAAATGGTCTGGATAATCATTTCTTAGGGTAGATTCATTCTCTCCATGTTGCACTTTGTTTAGTGCCGAAGGAATGGCCTAGGGTGGGGAATGGTCCAGGTTCAACAATTAGAGATAGGCATTCCTTAGGGCAGACTCATTCTCTCTAGGTTACACTTTGTTTAGTGTCGGAGGAATGGCCCAGGGTGGGGAATGGTCCAGGCTAAAAAATCAGGACAATTATTCTTCCTTGCTTGAGAAGAATAGTCTAGATAGCTCATCATTGATGTTCAAATTTCTGAGGGCAGATGCTCTTCCAGATCTCACAGATGTGAGTGGAAGAATGGCCCAGATGATTCAATTTATATCATAACAATGTTTTCTGTGCAGGTTGATATCAGATGATTGATATGGAGACTGTATGTCTCTGGATAGTAGATGAATGCTAATGTGGTGGACGTGTTCCATTGATTATGATTATATGTCATTGATCAAGTATCTATGTACTACTTGGTGTGGTAGTGTACCATTGGATTGTGGTTGTGTACTACTATGGATAGACACAGTTGTGTTGTTCTGATTACCTTGAAGACTATCAACAGTGTTGGAAATGATTATTAGTTAGATGGATGATCAATGGACAGAGATTTCCCAGACGAAAAATGGTCCAGGACATTTACTCTTCTAGGACATATGTCTGGATTAGAAGAATGGTTCTTGTGTCACTCTATGGAGTGAGTGACTTATCCATCATCATGTCTGATTACTCATATGGAGTATGGTTTCGAGAGATGATGCAGCTAATGACACTGATAGTGATGATGACGCTCATGATATAGTCATGAGATAGTCTGTACGACTATGTTGATCCTATTGGGTAAATGGTATGTTTGTGCTCAAGACCATTACCTTTAATACCTCCCTAGCTAGGAGGGAGTGTTAATATTATGGTAACTGCGAGAGGTATTTACCTCCACGTGTAAACTTGATGAGAAAAGTATATTCTGGGAAGCAAGAAGAAACCCTAATGAGTTGGCTAATAACCCTAGAAGACAAGTCAGCTCAAGAGGATAATTGGTTTTAGGTTATTATCTTACAAGAGAAGAAGTCAGCCAGAAGAAATATTATATACTAAGTAAATAGACACCCAGAATGAGAAGTCGGCGCAGGCAGTTAGCCAAAATTAGTATAAATACATGAGGCTAGTCTTCATTCTGGCAGGCATTCTCAGAATTGTAGAGAAACACTTGTGCGCACTGCAGTTGCCCAATTTGTGCGTAAGTTTGGAGGAGAGCTGCCGTTGCAGTTGTTGCAACTAGCATATTCCATTTTGGCTTGGACTATCTCTTGGTTATGGTTTGGACTATCTGATCAACTCTTGTTTGGTGCGCTGTCCTTGGGGAAAGGTGCGCTACTCTTTGTTTGGCTATCTAGCCTAGAGTTTTTTTCCAGAGTGATTCTCCGTCAAGGTTAAGGTGCTTGGAGGGTGGCTTCAACCTATGGTTGGGTGACAATAGTGATATTGTCGATGGTAAAATGAGCACATCCATTATATTCTAATAGGAACCTCATTCTTGAGAGCTTATCATTGGGATTAATGAGTCATCAATGCTACAAATTGTTGAGGTGATGACCCTCTTGTGCACTTTGGACAAGGATCTCATATGAACCAAGGGTGATTTTAAGAATCCCCCCCAAGATTTACATGTATAATAAATGGGAGAATCCCCACGATTCATAGGAAATTTGGAAGGCTATTTTTATCAATAATATAATATGTATATATAATTTTTTGGCTAATTTATACAATCTTGTAAAACCTTGGTGAATCTTTCACTAAATGAAAAAATCTTGGCGAATCTTTCATTGAATTATAAAACCTTGTAAAGTGTTGGCGAATTTTTTGATAAAATATAAAACCATATATAATAATAAGAACATGTATTCATTAAACTGTTATATACTCATTTTACATATTTGGAAAAAGAAACATAATTTGTCCATCCTCTAGACAAGGTTACAATAAACATAATTTTGATCAATCACAAATGACGTTCTCTGTTGTTTCTTGGGAAATTATCGATGAAAAAGGATGGAAAAAATTTAGATTCATAAAAAATTGCAATAAACAATTTTTTTTTTCTAAGACTTTTGCAATCAGTGTTATGGTAGGAGTGTTCTTCCGGATTCATCGCATTAGTTTTTAATGGTAGGAAAACCAATGCGATGAATCCAGAAGAACACTCCTACCAAACATAATTTTGATTACAATGGTTTCATCACTTGTTTCAAAAATGTATTGAGGCCTTTCAAACCAAATCACTCTTAGTATATTGGAATAATGTTTACAGGTATATCGAGCAATGAATCAATTTCCCTCAATATCTACAATAGAACAAATATTGAAAATGAACCCCAACCTTCTATAATGGTAAATGAGCAGGCTTTACATTGTATGCACTAAACATCACAAATGTTGTGGCACGTTGTCTTTCTTTGTTAGTTTCTGATCTTCACATGGTTGCACACAAAATTGAAGTATGACTATCATGTTTTATACTCAAACATATGCATATTTCATGCTGCAAAGTCTTAATCAAAAGGAAAATGCTAATTCTTGGACTAAAAATTATTGAAGATGATGAAGGCTTCAATTTGAAAAACAAAAGCTACATGTATGATGCCAAAATATGGTTCTTGAACTCTCTTGGAACCATCTACCATTCACTTTGTGGAAAAATGAAAAGTTTCATGTTGGAAGGAACAATCCACCTGAACACACTAGCAAATATACTATACCATCTTTTTTCATGAATCTACATTAAGATTAATTTCTTCCTATGAAGAAGCATAACAATATGTTTACAAAATTCTAGGAATTGTGACTTTTGTAGTTCAATTATATTTTACATAAGATTTAGCAATTCAAATAGCCAGACGAGGATTTTCCAAATAATATTATTGTGTGTAGAATTGAGGTTAAAAAAACTAAGTATGCATACCTTGCTTTGAACTGCATTCACTAACGCTTCATCACAATATGAAACATGTATTGCTTGTAGAGCAGGGCATTGCAACAACATTTTCTTTGAAGGAAACAATAGGATATGTAACTATATAGTGTAGAACCAAGATGATGACAACACTAAACATTGGAAATCCATAAATTTTCTATATACCAGTTAGCTAGTATAAGTTATAGAAAAGGGACAGATAACCAAAATCTAAGGTCGGAGGCCAAAATGCAAATATCTATGTGTAGATTGACATTTGAACCAACAACTATAAATATAAAACAGATGCATTAAGAAAACAATTGCAATACCAAGATTAAGTTTGTTCATTGAGACAAAGTGTATAGAAGAAATTTACCGACATATATGTTACGAAAGAGAGCTATAAGTATCTTAGTGAGATTTCCTGAAAATGTATTGAATATAATACCAAGTCCCCTGTCGGTGATGCTTGATTTGTAGAACAACAGTTGAAAGATATTTTTTAAAATGCTAATTAAAGGTGTTGTAGGAAAATTGCCCTGCGGACAGGTGAATATCCTCTTGGATCTTAGACCCCTATTACCAAGACAAAAGTTTGCTAACATTGGACACTAACATTCCTTTAAATGTAGTTAAAATAGTCAAAGGGAAAAGAGGAAGAAAGTATGATGTACCTTTTTTCTGAAGCTTGTCCTTGCTTAGTCCGGGCTGGACTTGATCTTCAAGTTTCTTAATGAGATTTGCAATCCAATAGAAAACAAAGACAATGCATACTTCCCATTCTACCAAGATTAGCTTAAACTAAATTTATCACAAAAGACAAGTATATTCAACCATACACAAACTTGAAGGAAATAGTCCAAGCATATATTAATGAGAACATTACAATGTACTTACAATCCGTAGATGCAATTGCAACAACCCCTCTAATTCCTCCTTGTCCAACCCCTTGCTCGAAAGATCCATGATCAACATGACAATACTTTTTGCTGATATTCTCCTCCTTTTTTACCATGAGAATGCCTCCTTTTATAGGCTATTAGAGGCTCAACCACCTTAATTATCTTTGGAATAAGTTGAGGATATGACTCCATCAGTTGTGGCGTCTCCCTTAGATGCATCCTAAAGCTTGGATTCAAGCCAAACCAACTCGGATCATCTCTGCTTGTCCTTAGAGATAAGGGGGATTTCTTCCCATGATTCTCTCAACCAATCAACGCTCCCTCAAAACCGACAAAAGAGTGTTGCAACGCTCCCTGCTAGGTGGACAAGGAGTGCTAGCGCTCCCTGCATGTGAGCAGGGGAGCGCTGATCTTCCAAAATTTCGTTAAGATGACCATTACTCAAGGCAATTTTTTTTTCTTAGCTTGTCAAATGATGTATTTTCCCCTTCTAACATGTCTTAGAGGATGTATCAAGTGTTTCCATGTTGTCGTTCGCAATGTGACATATGCATAACGAGAATGCAACATTTACGACACTTGCGACAATGATAATGTGACATTATCAAAGTGAGGAATTTTGACATGTAACAAATTGCCCTTCAAAGTGCGAAGTCAGAAGACGAAAGTTGATGAATGAAGTGATTTGTATATTTTCGAAGCAAGGGTATGGAGTTGGAGAACCTGGTAGAAGCTACAAACAACCATCAAACAAATGTTATCATGTGTTTCAAACCCAAGGCATGCATACCTATGCTTGAGTAACAAAGAACTTTAAGGTATGTCCGCCAATAAATACACTGCGGATCCATGATGATACTGACTAAGGGTATTGCCACCGAGGATACAATGTGGATCTATACCTCCATTACATGAACTAATCGTAGCCACAATAAATACATAGTGGATCTATGAGATGATAAAGCATATCCACAAACCAATACAATGTGGATCTATGTGACAATATATCAGCGTGCTCAAAATATCTCCTTCGTAGCCTGGGGAAAGCAGATAACATAATGAATTCTCAACCCAGGGTCTTCGTCCCACTCCCGATGTGGTACGAATCTAGCCATGTGAATAGATATTTTGATGTCAAACATGGTAGAAACCACTTGATTACCGGTCATTCAGGTAAACCATTAACAAGTGCGATGGAAATCGCCAATGATGTTAATGACTCCCAAGGTACCCTAGTACAATCCAATGAATGTGAATAAATGAGTTGAAGTCAAACATTTGTGGAATCATCTGATCAGAGGTCAATGATGTAAACCTACTTTCAGAGGCGAGGAGGCCTGCCATTGAGGCATGTAGGTCCCAAGGTACTAATTGGTTTCTAAGTCTAATTCCCGAATGATGTGTTGAAGTCGACATGAATAGACTCGTTGAAGGAGGGCATTGACATATCACCCATCATCGACACGAAACTGTCATGGAGATGTAAGATGGTGAATCAAATGAGTATGAACTGACACTGGTATTGAAACTAGAAATTTGTGATGGTTTAATATCGAGGCGAATACTTCCCTTGAACATTGAGGCACAGCATGACTTGGTAACATAACCGTAACGTGGACCAAAACATAATGCAGTGGACACTGTGACATTCGTCGGGTGACCCAAAGGAGTGAAAAGACTCACATGATTGGTTTAATACAGAGGTTTAGCGGATTATCCAAGTGTTCAAAATGCAGATGGAAAGAAGTGCCATGTTCAAGGGCGACTGCAAGAGTGACTTGTGAAAATTCTAAAAGATAACTTGACTTACTTCCTTCAATTCCCCCCCCCATCCAGATAGGCGAGTACCTCTTTTTGTTTTTATGAGCTCGAGGAGGATAACACATTCTCGATATAACTCACTTTCGGTAAGTCCCTCTTCCTTTTTTTAACGAACTGGAAGAAGTAAGGGTTTGATCCCATATGGACCCTTCAATGTGTGATTTTAGCGAGTACAAAGAAGGAAAACTTGGTGGTTTTTCATGTTTAGAGAGTCTGAAAATAACTTAAAGGCGACTCCAGGGTTGTCCTTTTTCGTAATTTTAGTCTCTGAAGTCCGAAAAAGAGATAAACTGCTACTCGGGAGACGCCCTTTCAAAACCTTTTAAAACAAGTGTGAAAGGAAGCAAGATCACTCAACAATATTTTCATGTTTAGAGAGTCTGAAAAGAGCTTAAAGGAGACTCCAGGGGGTTCCTTTTTCATGTAACCTTTACGAGTTCGAAAAAGTGATAAAAGTCTACTTGGTTACATTCCCGTGTTTTTCGAGCAAGAGAAAGAACAAAGATTATGCTCATCAGTGTCACATTGTCGAAAATATACTGCTTAAAAACCTGCAAATATAGACAGTTATGGGCCCAAAGCATTAGTGACTCCTCAAAAATATTAAAAAAACCCAAAAACAAACTTTATATTAGTGAGAAATGGCAAAAATCAACCCTATCAAATTGTAAAATAGGTTAAGAATTTCATTTACCAATTGATTTTTACCCAATTCTTCTAGCTTTGGATTTTTCCACCTTTGGAGGGCGATTTTTGAGCTGTGAGTACAGGAGCTGCGGTCAACCATTTTCGATTTCGTCTGGACTAGGTTGGTTACCTTGCCTTTCCAATTATTTTTTGTGGTTTAATTTTGTGTTTTAGCTCATATTTAGGGTGTTCTGGGCTCCTTAGGAATGCCTAGGCACTGAACTAGATCGAATCTCCCTCAAAGGGATGAGGGGAGCTCCGATCGAGATATCAACACCCTAGGGCACATTCCTAGGGAGCGCTAGCACTCTGTGGGAAACATTAAGGGAGCGCTGGCGCATAACCAATTTTTTTTTTTCATTTTGGGCTAAAAAGACACATTTTTTTGCCATAGAAAGTTGACTAAAGATGTTTAATTGGTTGTATTTGCAGATTATACGGATCATATAGCCATGATTGAATGGAAGGAATGCGAACAGAGTTCGACCACATTTTATCTTTACAAAGCCCTCAAGCAAGGGTGGCTTTGAGAAATTGTGGTCTACTCAAGTACTTTAAACTCCAAAATATGAGGAAAGAGGTACCATTACTTGAGTACCTGATCAGATTGTGGGATGATGTCGAACAAACATTTCGCATTGGGCCACACATGCTCGATATTGAGCTTGACGATGTGTACTTTTTGACGGGCCTCTTGAGGAGAGGGGCTCTTGTCCTTTTGTCCGGACATCGGGCAACTCCTCAACCCACTGAGGTATATGTGGCTGAGCATTGTATACCAGGATCTTGATTGGTCGGTGGGAAAATCGTGATCAAAGATGTGAGGGATTTGGCATTGAGATTGATTCTATTCTCCATTACCAAATTAGCGGGTAGCACTAGCGCTCATATAGATTCGAAATCCCAGATGCCATATGCTTTACAATGTGTAGAGCTCAGGTTATTTAACTGGTGTGCAGGTTTCCTTTAGAATGTGAAGGAACAAATATCAAAGTGTAGGACAGGTAGGCAAAAGCAGTTTGGATATGTGTCTTTCCTAGTTTTGTTCTTTTTGGAGCGAGTATCCCAGATGCAACCACAAGTTGCATTGATAGCACGACCTGCGACTGAGCCACAGATGGAGAGATAGACCAGTTTGTCCCCAAGATTGGGGAACGAGCCCTCAACATTTAGGTTTACAACTGATTTCTTCACTTGGTGGAGGAGACAACTAGTTGTCATCGAGGAATTTCCATATGATGGAGTAGATTTTCGGGGTAGTGCAAACTTGGTGCTCCCCGAGGGCATTCAGTGGGATGTGTCAGGTACAAAACTAAACCTTGTCATGCATTTTTGTTTTTATATTTTATATTGTTTTTGATGTGTACAATGAGGGATCTAAAGATGTTTTTGTTTCATCATGCAGAGAGAGGCACATCATGTCCGACGGAAATGCCGACACTGGGGTGTTGTGGGGACGTGTAGGTAGAAGTGGAGCACGAGGTTGCAGTGGGAGGAATTCGAGAGTTCGAGAGGAACCTCTGAGGTTTGACTATGGGTGTCCCACCTCTAAGGAGGGGAGATGTGCCTCTCCATTTGTAGAGACATACAGTAGGAGTTCCTGAGAGTTTGAACCACTTTATTCGACGAGTGGCTCGTGCAGTAGTGTGCTTCACGAAGCACAACATGATACAACAGGATGACTAGGATCCTCAACATATTTTGTAGTCTTTCATGTTGATATCATGGGCATGAGGGCCCAGATTGTTTTCCCTATTATGCACCTTTTGATGATGTATTTTTAAAACAAACTTTTGCTATCACACAACTATCTCTCTCTCTCTCTCTCTCTCTCTCTCTCTCTATATATATATATATATATATATATATATATATATCCGAGATGTTTACCAAGTAGCGTATGCTTGTCATTGATGGCAAGTACAACAGTGAAGATGTTAGGATAAGAAGGATAAAAATCCCTTGGGGAGTCAGACGTGAAAGCTCAGGAGGAACAACGTTGAAGAAAACGCGCGCAGCAAAGGCAAAGCTCAAGATACAGGAGTTCGCAGAGGAGAAGGAAGACAAAGATCCACAGCCATTGGATCTCATTCAGAAAACCCGTCCACCGTCAGATCGAACAGGAGCTGTACGAGGTTTACCATCGGGAAAAGCCAAGGTGAAATCCCGACATAATCATGACCGTCTATCTGGAAGGACGCGTGGCAGCAATCGGGCGCCACCGGGAGAAGCTCGATAGGAGGACAGGTCTCAGCCGTCAGATCCGAGCGCAGGGACCCGACCACCGTTGGATCAATGAGAACCTACAAGGTCTTTAAAGGGAGTGAAGGTTT
>ML786760.1:254742-269832 GCA_009831015.1 Picea engelmannii | reverse complement strand
AGGTGGAACAACAGTAAGTTGGATTTCGAAACTGCAAAAGGTTGTTGCACTTTCAACAACAGAGACATAGTATGTTGCTACTACAGAGGCTAGTAAAGAGATGGTTTGGTTACAAAGGTTTATGGAGGAATTGGGAAAGAAGCAGGAGAATATCAGGTTGTACTGTGACAATGAGAGTGAAATTCATCTTGCAAAGAACTCAACCTTCCATTTGAATACTAAGAATATATAGTTGAGGTACCACTACATACGATCCACCTTGGAAGATGGACATTTGAAATTGGAAAAGATACACACTAGCCAAAATCCTGCAGATATGTTAACAAAGGGAGTAACCAGAGAGAAACTGAGTTCCTGTTTAGTTTCAGTTGGTCTTGAAGAATGAAGATGAAGATGAAGATGAGAAATTTTCCAGGTCCAAGAAGGTTTAGAATCCAACATATGCATTAGCGGTGGAGTTGTTGAGATCAGTCTCCAAGTGGGAGATTGTTGGTTGTGGAGCCTGATTATCTTCCTGACTTAGAGGTCTTGTGTTTTTCAGCCGTGTTTATACCCCATGAAGACTTTACACCCCATAAGTATGTACACTCTTCCACACGAGGGAGTGCAGAGGGGGTACCCCCTCTACGGGGTCCGGGGGGTTCGGGGGCGAAGCCCCCGAAGGAAAAATTGACTTGTAAAAGTATATTGTAATTTCATTGTAAATATGGACTGTTCGTTATAAGGTTGCAGATATAACGGTAGAAATTATGTTAGGGTTTTTTTCCCTATAAGGCAACCCTCTTTTATGAGGGAAATGTATTGCGACTATGTATGATGGCGAGTATTGTATTCTGAGAGAGGAGACTGTGAGAGAAAGAAGAGGAAGTTACACCGGGTTTTGCTGTAGGTTGTATCCCTTCATTTGCTGGATAATAATAAAGGAAGGACCTAATAATATCTTTGGTGGATGTAGCCCACACTGGGTGAACCACGTAAATCCGTGTCTCTCTTGTATTGTGTATCTTCTGTGTTTTGTTTCCACATTTGTTTTATTTTATTTCTCCGCGGTCCTATTTTTCTAACATATTGCATAAAACCAACTTATTCCTAACAACTAGTTGTAATCAAGGGGAGCATCGAATACCTCTACATCGACAGAGACAATATTTCCTCCCAACTGAACAACTAAGGACTGCAAGAGTTTCTGAGGGCGAAAACCTCGCCTGTCAAATGCTCATAACATTGTAGGGGATTGGTTAAGCGCAAGTGATTTCAAACCTTTCCAACAAGATAATGACATGACACAATTGGACGCTCCCTCATCTAGTATGGTATGATGAATGCATTGGTTATGAACAACAACATCGATCTGAAAAGAAAGCTGGGGAGAAAGTCGTGACTTGAAGTTATCAAGGTTAAACGTGATATTATTCGACGACTCGGGATCGATTGCGTTGATGGAGGCCAAGAGTGTTCTACGTTGAATTGGACAATGTTGTAGAAATTCAAGAGAAGACATAGCACACAGTGCTTGAGCCAAATCTTCAACAATATTGTAGTTTTGGGCGACATGTGAACTAGGATTAAAAGTCGACTTTCAAATAGTGCTCTTGGGAGGGCATAAAATGGAGTCGAAAGTAGGTTTCTCAATATGAAGTGATGCAGATGGAGGGGTGACGGTGGCAGGAGATGGATTCAATGTAGTACCATTAGTGACCTTCTCTTTATCAGGTTTAGTCAGCGTGTCATACGTTGTAGTGCGAATGGTTAAATAAATCTCATTAAACATATAAATATGGGCACTTGACGAGGCTTACTCGCTAGGAGGTTGATTGGGATTGTCCCCTGCCGGAGGGGCAGGGGATTGAGAAACCATGGAATGATGCCAAGGAAAAGGTTGTGTCAACACAACGGGTTGGGAATTCCCTTTGAAAAGTTTTGCAACTTCGTTGTGATGAGGACAGTCTCAGGTGTAATGATCATCACCACAAATGAGACACAAAAATTTTGGTTTTCGATGTGGTTGTGTTTCAGGAGTAGACAATGGAGTTTGTGTTTTTGGATTTTCATTATTATTATTATTCTTTTTGGGTTTATTTTTCATTTTCTTCTTTCCCCCGAATTGTTGTGAAGAGGCAGATTGGATGACATTCACCTCAGAGATTTGAGTCTAGGGGGGGGGGAAGTAGAGGAGAGTGAGGTCGAACTGGTGATAGATGCATAAACAAAGTGATTAGCCGAGCCGAATGATAATCATGAAGATTGAGTTTTGACAACACAAATAATTCCATATGTATGAGCCATGGAAGATGGTTTGGATGGATCAGTGGACGTGCGGGGAGCATTTGGTATCAACTCATACAATGTACCAGATTGGGAATAAACCAAATCTAGGTACTAAGCGTGAGCAATGGATTCTTCCTCAGTGACAACACCACCCATGGAGACATCATGAGAAATTGGGGGTAAAAGATATTTAGTAAACCATTCTGCCAATAATTGGTTAGGAATGGTCGCTTTGATCAACCTTTGCCGTCATCTCCACTCATGAATGTGATCAGAGATATGTACATAGTTCGTTTGACGAAGTGAATTCAAGAGTTTTGTACTAGTCTTGTAACAGATTGGTAATTGAAAATGCGTGAGAAAATCCATAGCTAGAGAGTTGAAATCTTGAAAGGTACCACGTTGGAGTTCAATGTACTATTTGGCTACTGAGCCCGTGAGTGTGCGCTAGAAAATATGCAACCAGATAGAATCATCCATCAATGATTTTGATGAAAACCATAGATGAAATTTCATAACATGGTTGTTCGGGTCTTTGCCAGGTTTACCGTCAAATTTGGGGATGTTAGAAGGCAATTTAGCAGGAATTACTGACCAGAAAGGAAAATGTAGTATGGGATCATTTGTCAACCGAGACAA
The DNA here is from genome assembly GCA_009831015.1 of Picea engelmannii. Lineage (NCBI taxonomy): Eukaryota > Viridiplantae > Streptophyta > Pinopsida > Pinales > Pinaceae > Picea > Picea engelmannii. The sequence continues at coordinate 266,925 of ML786760.1, read as the reverse complement.
GTCTAGAAGATCCAACGTAGCTAGGAATGGTAGTTGTCGGTTAACCTGTGGGTGATACTGGTGCGGCATGGGAACACCAATAGGGCCATAAACTGGTTGAGGTGGATAATTGTATCCAGTAGGCCCACACATATATGACTGTTGTTGGCCGGTATAGGTAAGATTCGATTGTTGTTGAGGAATGTTCACGAAAGGAGGGAAACCCGGTTGGTTCTGGAGAGGATAGGTCATTTTATTAGGTTATGGGGGGTAAAATTTTTTCCCTTGATGGGGGGTAAACAATTTGTCCTTGCGAAGGGTATACAGTTGATCCTTGGGGAGGTTAAGATTTTTGTCCTTGAGGACTCTAGGTGGGATTTGGGACACTCGGATAAGGTTGTCCAAAATATAATCCAGAAGGAATGAGATTTGGTACTCCTTGTGGGATAGGGTATGATGGCCCTCCTTGATAAGGTTGATGAAAGATACCTACTTGGGGTGCTCCCCAGGATTATGGAGGGTTTTCAGAAAAAGGGGGTTGTCCCCTATCATAGTTTGAGTGACAACTGGGGTTTGAACAGTAAAAGGGGGTTCCCCCCGAGTAGGTATGTGAAAAGGTGGCTGTCCCCCAGGAGGGACATGCCCACTAGACGATGGTTTCCCCCCAGTCGGGATTTTTCCCACACTTGATTGTGTGTGTATGGTAGGGTTCTACATTTGGTAATGAATAGGTGTTACAACAGGATTCTGTGGAACATAAGGAGCTGTAGCTTGAAAAGGTGTAGTGGTGGGAGTAATGGTAGAAGTTCCTTGTGTATGATTAGGCATTATGACTCCAAATTTATTTTGGATTTGTACAAACGTAGCAACATGATTGACTACTTGTTCGATGGGATGATCAATAGTCTGATCGGATGGTCATGCCTCGACACCAACAAAGGAAAGAGGGTCAATAAGTGGTCGACTAAAGTTGAAATGTTTGTAAATATCACGTCTCGATGGAGTTATCCATACATAACGAACATGTGTATATTATGGATTTACCATGCCAACAAACCAGACAAGAGTCGTGTACTCATCCGTGTTGTGTGTCTTCCATCTATGTCTCATTGTATGGCCTCAATGGCAGACAAGGAACTTCTTCTTATATAACGTTACCAAATGATTCCAATCAAACAAGGAGTGGTTCGATAGGAACTTCAGACATAGGGGTAGTATGAGGAATGGGATCCTCAATCGTAACCAAGGCACTTTCAGGATTTGCTAACAAAGGAGTAACAATGCTCCCAACATCTGAGCGATTTTCTACCTCTTCACGGCAAATTTCTTCAGGTGAATTAGGAGGTAAGGGTTCATAGCCTTCCAGAGGAAACCCTTGCATGCTATGTGATCTACGAAGACCTTTATCATCTACAGTCTCAATATTGAAAAATTATTAAGTAAACAAACAACACACACTAAAAATCTAGAAGAACCAACAAGCAAACAAAACCTTCTCTCAATGACTGTACTAGTTGGTGATGAAATCCAACATCACATGACCAAATTGAGAAGGGGCTAGGATATGAGCAGGTGGAACAATTATGTTGGAGAGCTACTTAATGAACTTACGCCTTGGTGCAAGCTTCCACATAATAATCATAGATTTACCCTCCAAGGAGCTCGAGTGAGTTTGACCAAAGTCCGTTCCAGGTACAATGAAGACTTCCCTTCACAGTCACCTTGTGTGATGACCCTAAATATTATGGCTACTAAGGACACCAACTCGTAGTCAACCTCTAGGTGGGTACAATCGACAATCCAGTTTGAACGTATGGGCAGGATAACAAGTCCAAAATCCTTCAAGAGAACTGAGGACAAGTGGACAGGTAGAAATCCAGAGGACTCCGAACAGATTCAGAATTCACAAAGCACTGAGACCAAATGAAGACAGTTGGACCTCAAGAAGAACCCCCAAAATACGATCTTACTACTACGAACGGTTAAGCCTCAGAGAGATAATATCCGTTGCTCTCCTAAACGCGAACCCATGCGTAACCCTTGTGTGAGAGGGGGATCCCATCTATGCTTATATGAAAATTGGATTTACTCTCCCTATCGAAAGATGCTAAGTTTGTTTTGAATGCTTTGGAGAGTTATAGTCATAGCCTAATCCAAAGCGCTAATCCTAGTCTAATGTTGGTAGAAGAACCTAAAAATAAAAAGTTTCTAGATCGATTTTTAATTAGCCTTGATTTTAGTGGCCGTTCCTTACACATAGGTGAATGGGAGTGAAACTAATGATGTTATGAATTGAATCCCAAAGAATTAAAAGAATGATAAGCAAATGTTTCTTTCGATGAACTTCTATTTACGAGAAGGATAATATTTTTCTTTCTTTCACTACCAAACACAAGAATGCAATAATTTCATGCAATTTGTTTTCAACAAGAATCCATTTCAATTCTAAAACATAAAGAAATTGTTTCCGGTATCCGAAAACCAATCGTAAAAAGTATCCTTTTGTTTGATTATGAATGTGAATTTATTTGGTTTAATGCTTCTTATGCCAATAATAATTTTTTTTTCACTATTGCATATTTTAGAAAATGGGAAGCAAGAATCACACAAACAAAAGGCACTCTCACAATAGTCAATAAGAGGCAAAAAACAAACTAAAATGTCCAAAAAGAACACCAAAAACAACAAAACACACTTAAGAAATTTATGGAAATATATGAAGATCAGAGACCAATTAAAACAATAAAGAGATCCTTGAGTTTCCTTGTAACAATCTTCAATCGATTGGATGGACGAAAAGGTATCGAAATGAACCCAAAATATGAAGAAAAAGGGCGATTTCGTAACAAGGAAATACAACAAAATCCAATCAAAGATCAAAAGTATTAAAAAAAATCAAGTTGCAGGTCTGACAAAAGACATAAACTGACAAAACAAGTCTTGAGTTAAAAGGAAATATCCAAATATCACACCCTATACAAATGTAGTCAATAATTTTTCAAAATGAAGAAAAATCGACGCTCTGGTTATATCAGCACCAGAGCGCTACAACGCTCCTTAAATCACTATAGAGGAGTGCAGACAAGGAAATCAATGCTCTGGATGTAAAGGGAGAAGACATGAGTTTCTGAGAAAGAAAGGAATCAACCCAAAAAATGGAAAACTCAGGAAGTTTGATCAACAGTCTCTATGAGAGAACTTCAGTACTAACAAAATATGTATAGAAGATAAAATACAACAAACATGATCTGAATATGAGAAAAAAAAAAGACAAAGCCAAGGAAAGAAACCAAAACTGAAAGATTCGATCCCCAATGGAGTCACCAATTTCTGTTGTAGGAAAATTCCCCTACGGACAGGTGAATATCCTCTTGCATTCTAGACTCTTATAACCAAGACAAAAATATGCTAACATTGGACACTAACATTCCTTTAAATGTAGTTGAACTAGTCAAAGGGAAAAGAGGAAGAAAGTATGATGTACCTTTTTTCTGAAGCTTGTCCTCACTTAGTCTAGGCTGAACTTGATCTTCAAGTTCCTTAATGAGATCTGCAATCCAATAGACAACAAAGACAATGCATGCTTCCTATTCTACCAAGATTAGTTTAAAATAAATTTATCAACAAAAGACAAGTATCAAACTTGAAGGAAATAGGCCAAGATATATTAATGATAACATTACAACGTACTTACAATCTATAGATGCAGTTGCAACAACCTCTCCAAGTCTTCCTTGTCTAACCCCTTGCTCGAAAGATCCACGATCAAAATGACAATACTTTTTGCTGATATTCTCCTCTTTTACCATGATAATGCCTCTTTTTATAGGCTTTGAGAGGCTCAACCACCTGAGTTATATTTGGAATAAGTTGAGGATATGACTCCATCAATTGTGGTATCTCCCTTAGATGCAAATTAAAGCTTGGATTCGAGCCAAACCAACTCGAATCATCTCTTCTTGTCCTTAGATATAAGGGGGATTTATTCCTATGATTCTCTCAACCAATCGATGCTGCCTCAAAACCGACAACAAAGCGTTGTAGTGCTTCCTGCTAGGTGGACAAGGAGTGCTAATGCTCCCTGCATGTGAGAAGGGGAGCACTGATATTCCAAAAGTTCGTTAAGATGACCATTACTTAAGGAAAAATATTTTGCTTAGCTTGTCAAATGATGTGTTTTCCCCTTATAACATGTATTAAAGGATGTACCAAGTGTTTCCATGTTGTTGTTTGTAATGCGGCATATGCAGAACAAAAATGCAACATTTACGACACTTGCGACAAAAGTGCGACACTTGCGACAATGATAATGTGACATTATCGAAGTGAGGAATTTTGACATGTAACAAAAGCATCTCAAGATTTCCTTCAACAATAATACTGGAATTTATTCACAATGGATAGACTTTATAACCTACAAGATAGAAATGGAAAATATTTTTAAATGCCCGGATGTATTCTCTTACCCACTCAAGTCTAGCAATTGCAAATTATTAAAACTTGATTCCATGGAAACCGCAGATGCATCAATAATTTTTTTCTCCAAGATTCCTGTAGGAGGGCCAGAGAGTTGATGGAAGGATTTACTTAGACAATTGTCACTCATTTATACAGATTAAAAAATGCAGAAGCAAATGGTCTCACTAAGGAAACAATGGACTCACAAGTTGAAGAATTGAAGATGACTGAGACTGTGGAGCAAGTGACCTCAAATATTCTCCCAATTTCTTGAGAGCATATTTATAATCTAGACCGTTGTTAGCAAAGCATTGCAAACATTGAGTAGACAAATTGAGGAACTGGAGGAAAGACTTAACGACAAAGAAAAAACATGAATTGACCTCAAATTTATTGACTACATGTAATGCTATTTTATTGTTGGCATCAAAAGTATAATTTCATTAGAGGAATGTCGGTCTCATGCTAATAGGTCTCCTATGATGAATGCACAAGAACCTAGTGCATAAACCATTTTTATCTTTGCTTAGCTAAGTAGATCTCGTTTCCCTTTCTAAATAACCAATAAGTCTTTTAAAAATATATATAGAATAAACATAGTAGATCCTAAAAGGTGAATATGCTTAAGTCATGCCACAAAGTGAAATGAAATAAACAAATCTTTCCTTGAACCATCAAATATATAAAGCAAATAATAATAATTATGGAAAACACATTGAATGCCGCGAGAATAACCAAAGCTATATATTAAGCCTAATACCATATGTTTCTAAAATAAACATGAGAACAAGAAGAACAAAAGTTGTTTTTACTCAACAAAGGTATTTAACTTTAACCGAAACCCTTGAATCAATGGAAATAAGATGAAACCAATCATGTCACAACAAAGTGTTCAATCAAACATCAAATGAGAACTAGAAGCATTCAAGTGACTAACACAAATTTTAACCAAAATAAACCCAAAATTTCAAACTTGACAATATTTTCTCCAAACAGTACTTTAGGCTATAATGGTCCATATTGACTTTAAAGTTCCTCCCAATGAGATACTATTGCCATTTTTTATTACATGTAAAATTTCTTCCATTTATTTTTCATATGTAGATTTCGCCATGGTTGTTGCTATGAGAATTTATAGACAATGCGGATGCCCTTTGGTTTCCCTGTCCCAAATTCTAAATCCATTCCTTACCAAACTAAATTAACAGAGCAAAGGTACAAGCTTCATAATTCATAGTTAAAGGTAACCGATTCCGAACAAGAACATAGGAAAACATGTCACAACTATCACAAGTCAAGATAAAGCTACCATGTGATCTAAACATGGTATTTGGGAGTCTAAAATAACCACATTAATGTATCAACATATAATGAATTTTTGTCAAAATCAAGGATCGATAGGATTTCATTTAACTTTAGATTTATCTTTGGTTTCCACAATGAACAATAGGTATGTGGATTCCAACTGCCATTAATGGACACTGTGCTTGATTTCCATCTTCCCATTTTCTTCTCCACCTCCTAGAAATCATCCATCTTTCAATTTCATAGTTAAACTATAAAAAAAAGGAATCAAATTTCCAATCATTAAAACTCCATTCCTAATGCTCGTTCTTTCAAACCCGATGCACTAGAAATAAATTTACAACCTCTGTAATTCCACAAATTCAGCGGTTGTAATTTTCAGTAATTCAACCTTCAAGTATTTCATGTCAAGTGGAATATGACTCGAGTTCGAAGTTACTTGGAATATAAAATGTCAATATGGTAAAGACTTCAGGGAGGCAATAACAAGAGTAGAGAGCCACTATAACTAGGGTTAGAAAAAGTAAACAGTAAAAGATGGAAGGATTTTCTAACAAAGAACACTGCAAATATGACCAAGAAGTTATATTTTTTCTCAGTTGGACTAGAATAGTATGCTAATGGAGATGATAGAGATGATATGGAGCATGAGAATCTTGAAGGTAAATAGATTGAAATCTAAGTTAATGATAATTTTTATTTTATTTTATGATTTTTCATTCCATTGAAGGTTGAAACAAATATTGATATCAAGTTGGTGCCAAAAGGAGTAGGATAATTTTGTAGCGATATTTTCTCACCCTATTAGAATCTGGTAACCCAATAAGTTGAAATTTTTGTTGGTTTGGAACTTTAATTGATTTTCCAAGAATTTTGATTTGGTTTAAAATGGGGCAAAACTCTTGGATACAAAGTTCTTCCATGCATCGTGTTAGAGCTAGAAGTCGACTCAAGACTGCAATCGAGTCAAGCCTAACACACCTTGCTTAAAAAATTCCAATAAGGGTTTAGATTTAAAATGTTTGAGATTGGTAGGATCAAATATGGATGCCTGTGATTAGGCTCTTTGTGCCAATTTTCTATGTGCAACAAATTAGGTTAATAAAACCTAGATCATAAATATGAGATAGTGGGATGTGATGAAGAAATATGAGAAACAAAACTGTAATATAATAAAAAAAACATCTTGTTATTCAATATGTCTAACAGTAGAGGAATAATTCAACACTCAAAAAACCTTTCTAAACATGAATTAAAGACTCAAATAGCTATGTGGAAAAGGTTACAACATACCCTACACAACAAACTTCTCAACACAGAAAATGCATACATATACTCAATAGAAGCATAACCTATTCGAGCAGAGGAACAAGAAAAGATGATTTACATAGAATTAGAGAACCAACTAACCATTGGCTTTATTTGCAACTGATATCTTTACATAAAGGTCTGTTGAACAAAAAGGTTTTAAAAATAATATATCAAGTTTCCATCCCCAACTCTCCCTTAGTCCCTTGGATTGAATCCTCTCCCCACATATTTTATTTTCCTCATGCTCTTTATAGATACCTAATACCTTACAAAATGGATCGAATCCTTATCCATAATAGTTAAGATAATCATCAAATACTACAAAATAATAACAAAATTTGACATATGATTTAAGATCCACATTTTAAGGGTAGTTTGGATCTTCATAGATCTTTGACTGACGATCATCTACTTGATATTTTGTCCCGGAAATAGGATTGATTATCATCTTTAGACAATCCTTTGCCAGTTGTTTCTTCTCTTGTATCCACCAACTGTTGCTCCGAAATATGGAACATAATTAAGTCCCAAAACAACTCTTTGAAATAAGCACTACGAAATCACTAGGTGGGTGATTTTTAATCAAATCATGTTTCCAGAACCTTGAGTAATGGTCTATTTGTATCCATATAATTTCCACCTTTTTTATACCATTATATTCCCTCTTAGGATTCAACGTTTCAATTTCATAAAGATGTGTAAAGATCTCTCATAGAGAGGTTACACACAAAAGTATAAAACAATTAAATCTGACATGAGGAATCTGTGCAAACAATCTGTAAATAGAAGAGTTGGAGAAATATATGACTTATAAACAATTTATGAGCTTCCTATTGATTTCTAAATGAAACTTGAGATAATTTGTAAGTTTATGAGACTTTATGTATCAATCCCAACAAACAAACACTGAGCTCATTTACTGAACAATTTGGCATCTACTGTTGAAACCTTGTCATCATGCAAACATACCACTTCGAATATTTGACACATAGACCATTTGGGTTTTAACTCTATTATTGGCATGCTTGTAAAGCTACATGACAAAATGCCCATTCTTGACTTGTTTTCTATTGATGATTACACTTGAATTTATGCTGGGTGCATTTGGAAACTGTATATAAAAAAAATGAGAAATCGGTTTGACAACCAGGCGGTCAATAAAAACGCCATGGCATCTCTCTTCGATTTTACACTTGGCATCCATATGCACAGGAAATTGCGTTTCCTATGGCATTTGTAGAATTGGTCCAACACCTCGCCATTTGAGTAATTTTCTTATTGCGTTGTGAAATTCCCTCATGGGCTCCATGGTGGCTTAAAACTTGGACTTTGGCACTATCAATTTTATGTGTGTGTGCCGCGATTTGCTCCATGCATTGTATTGTGAGATGTTGATTTGAAATTTGTGTAAAGGGCTATCAATGATTGTCCACTACACATTATTTCCATTTGAATGCTGGAGCACGTTTCCATGAAGATCAATGCTTGAATACTTTCTCGTGGTGCCATTGACAGGCATTGAATGCTTTACAACTGGAGATTTTAACATTTGTTATATGGGATATATCCCATATCAATTAGTGAGAACAGTTTCTCATTATTTAAATACACCAGTTCTTTTAAGTCATATCGACGTGTAGTGCACATGAACCGACCCTTGGCTTCTCCTCCCTTGACTTTGGCGCTTGGTCTTGGTAGTTGGTGCTCGATCCTTGGTGTAGATATCGGGTGCTTATGGTCTTCAATGGAAAAGTGGAGCTCGATAATCAAGCTCCAAACACATTTTTGCTCCATTAAATGGGAATATGCTGTCAATATTTGGCCCCTGGTGACTGTGTAGAGCAGAGTTGGTCATTGGCCTCAAAGGCCAATAATTTTTTGCAAAATATTAAAAACCCAATATTCTTGAATTAATGGAATTAAGTAAATGTGTTTATAAAACCTGCAAGCATCCCTTACCAAAATTTAGTGAAAGTGTTATCGGAAGTTTCAGTAGCGATCACAGATTTTGACAAAAGCAAAATCCGGGTGCTAACATTGGCTCCATAGGGGATGGCATGCTCCTTGCGAGCTGCCAAGAACTTAGTAGACTAGTGTCTTATCCATTGGGATATGGAGTCATCAACTTCCTTCCAAACCTCTGCAAATTTTCAAATTCTGAAAATACTCTGCTGAAAAAAACATATTGCTGCAAACCAAATGCTCGGGAAGCGAGATTATTATTTACACTACCTACTTCTAACTGATGAAATTAACTGCTCATGTAAAACTGAACTTCCAATGTAGCCAAGTAAGCAATTGGCTATCAAATTGACATCCGCGAATTTTGTGCAAGAAAGCAAGGACTGCAGAGTGTAAATAACAATCTTGGATATCATACTTACAACCCAAGAATCCGACCTTTATGATGGCAACAACTGAAACTTTGTCGCTGCAAAACATCTTCATATAAACAACAAATGGATCTCGAAACTTATAAAAACTTGCTGCTGGTCAACAATTGACAAATAAGAAAGCATTATCAACTGATCTTTTATTTCTTTCCGATCTCCTTTACTATATCCCTGTGCTTTGGATCCATAAATGTCATATGCTGGCCCATTACATCTGAAGACTTTTGAAAGAAAATAAGCAATATGTTCTTGATATTTAACATCACTGTATTCATAGTGATCAAATGAAGGATGAGTTTTGAAAGATATATCATGAGAAATATGCTGACAATTCTCCTCAACAATGATATCTTTGTAAGATTTATCAAGAATAAAGAGATCTTCATTGGTATTTTGAACAACAAAGTCATAAATATCATCAGCTGTAACATGAATACATGGCTGATCATATTTTTGCTGAAAATAAAACTAAATAAGGTTCCATTAGCTAATGAGCCTCCATATGTTTCATAAACATTTAATTCTTTCTCATCATCACTATATTCATCATAAACTGGAGTAGCATGGTAAAATTCTAATGAAAAAGATGAACATTTCTGTATATAATCATCAACAATATGATCTTCAAACAAATTTGGAACAACTTCTATATCATAATCACTACTACTAGAAACATTTGGATTGATTCCAAATGCATCTAAAGTATCATCTTTATCAACTTCAATATATGGCTGTTGAAAATCCTTCTGTTGTAAAACAAAATTAGAAGAAGATATAGCTAACTGTGAATCTTCTTCTTCTTCCTCAACATTATCATCCCCTTCATCTGCATTGTTATAAGAATAATCTACACAATTTTGAGTGTATAATGCATATCCCTCACAACAATGATCAAAAAGTCTCCTGGCTGGGTAAATTCTCTTACAATATCAATGAAATACAACATTAAAATCCTTTAGTGAAGAAAGGCTAGAGATAGGAAGAGATCGATACCATTTCCTTGCATAGTCGTCCAATGAATACATGAACATTTTCATCAATACATCCTCATAATTTATATTGATCCAGGTGGATATCGGTGGCCACCCACCTTTTGCAACTGGCTCAAAACAATTTTCTGACAATTTTGACAATTTACTATTTTTAGCAGTTTTTAACTTCCAGGGCCATTTTGAGGGCCTAAATGAAGGTTTCTCGGGATTGATATTCTCAATGACAACCAAAGGCTCTTATTTATCCCCCAAAATTAATCTCCTCTACGATATCTTTCCAACAAGCTATCGTGTGCCCCAAACGGAGATCGTATGCCAAAATTACGCCCCCGGGAAGTTGATACACCAAACTACCCAAAACAGGGTCCAAAAAACTGTTGGCTTTTGATCTTCAGGGGTTAGGGTTTTGGATTTTATTTATGATAAAAATGCCTTTGGAGCCTCATTGTAAAATCATCTTCTTGCGAATGCAAGTAGCAGACACATCTCTTCTCAGAGATAAGCTTCCACCATTCTAACAAGTCTTTCACTCTGTATTTTTACTGTCTGTACATTTTCGCTCATTAATAGAAAATTGTGTATTACACTATCTTTGTGTTTATGGTTGCATCTCTGATACATTTCTGTTATATTATTGGATATCCGAGATATCTCTGTACATTTTTTTATTATATCTTTGCTCTCATTTCATGCTAAAAATAATCCAGATTAGTGGCATCAGAGCAGGCTACTCTTGATTGTTTTTCAGTGCATGTCCCCGACGAGGTCTGAGTATAGCAAGTTGGGTCTCGAGATTTTCTCTCTTGAAGACAATATCTCTCTCACACCCAAGAAAACCTCCATGGCAGAAGAAAATAAAAATGACAGAGAAAATGATTCTATTAATCTGTTGCTTGAGCAAGCTCTCACGCGATAGAGGGACAAAATGATGTAGAATTTTCCCCACATCCTTCAACGCCTGCCAATAAAACCAAGCGTGTCTTCATCAAGAAACCACTTTGGAAGCACCTCGCCTTTCAAGGTACAAGTTAATTTTGATATTCCCATATTTGAAGGACATATAGATGCAGATGCCTTAGAAAAATGGTTAAATCTGCTAGAAGGTTATTTCTATGTTCATAATTTCTCCGACAGGGAAAAGATCACCTTCGTACTCCTTAAGGCTCTCTCCCATGTCAAACATTGGTGGGAAACTTACTGGGAGAAAATTTCCACAGAGGATTCTGGACTATATGGGGCCGAGCCCACTTGGGATTTTTTGTGTGGATGCAGTAAATGAACAATATCATCCTGTTGGAAACTATGAGGACCAGTACATGAGATGGACCACACTGCGGCAAGAGAGGGGCCAAGAAGTTCCGAAGTTCACCAATACATTCCATACCTTGCACACCAAGCTAGGTATCAAAGACTCCGAACGACATTTAGTTCTAAAATACCGTGGGGCTCTACACAGATACATCCAAACTAACATGGATTTTCTGGACATCTCAACACTCGGTGCTGCTTATCAATATGTTGTTAAAATCGAGTAGAAATTTAAGCAACAGAATAAACAAGAGTTTGGGTCTACAAATATGCAACAACCAAAGTATGATAAAGACGACCGTAACAAACAGTCTCCCGAAAAATAGTCCAAGCCACATGAAAAGAAGGGTCACATAAAGACGAAGAAGGACACCAAAAAATGGTGCGAATTTTATAAAATCCCCTGGCACAACACCGATGAATGTCGCTCAAAACAA
>ML786760.1:209666-250348 GCA_009831015.1 Picea engelmannii | reverse complement strand
ATCGTGTATTACTGTATCTCTGTGTTTATGGTTGCATCTCTGATATATTTCTGTTATATTACTGGATATACGCGATATCTCTGTGCATTTCTTTATTATATCTCCGCTCTCATTTCGTGCCGAAAATAATCCGGATCATTCAACCCTGCCAACAACAAGTTCATGACAACCTTCCATAATGCAACGTCTCCAGCAAGGCAAGCAACGCACCAAGATTCAATCGCTTTCCCCTCTCCCCCGGGAAATCAACGCAATGGAGACAATTTATTCCTAAGGAGGGAGGATTGATCCAGGTGGATATCGGTGGCCACCCACCTCTTCCAACTGGCTCAAAACATTTTTCTGACAATTTTGACAATTTACTATTTTTTGCAGTTTTTAACTTACGGGGCCATTTTGAGGGCCTAAATGAAGGTTTTTTGGGATCTAGCTTCTCATTATTATCCAAAGGATCTGATTGAGCCCCCAAAATGAATCTCCTTGAATATACCTTTCCAATGAGCTATCGTGCGCCCCAAACAAAGATTGTATGTCAAAGTTACGCCCTCGGGAAGTTGATACACCAAACTACCCAAAACAGGGTTCACAAAACTGTTGGCTTTTCATCTTCTAGGGTTAGGGTTTTGGATTTTATTTATGATTAAAAGGAATTTGGAGCCTCATTGCAAAATCATCTTCTTGCGAATGCGAGTAGCGGACACATCTCTTCTCAGAGATAAGCTGCCACCATTCTAGCGAGTCTTTCACTTAGTATTTTTACAGTCTTTGTACATTTTCGCTCATTAATAAAAAAATGTGTATTATTGTATCTCTATGTTTATATGGTTGCATCTATGATACATTTCTGTTATATTATTGGATATCCAATATATCTATGTACATTTCTTTATTATATCTCCGCTCTCATTTCGTGCCGAAAATAATTCAGATCATATATTCAACTGATCCATGTATTGATGAAACTTGATTACATGATGTGCATGATTATCCTCATCCTTTTCACTAAAAATAGGAATAAAGTGTGTGCATTATGAGAAATAAGGTGCACGATTAGGAAAACTAGGAACAACTGAAAAATTGAGAGGTGAAAACCTCCAAGTCAATATAGCTTCCATGGCCATTGCTGTCCCGTATCAGTGAAATCACCAACATGTTCTTCTTTCATGGAGTGGAGTTGCCAACATGTTCTTCTTTCATGTAGTGGAGTCGCCACGGTGAATGATATGCAGTCTGATATATGTTCACTTCTTGTTCACCATTAAGAAAATAATATGATCAATGTCATTCTCTCGGGGAAGATTACTTCATTTTGATCCCCGACAACGACGCAAAAATATGTTAGCGCTAGAAGTCGACTCAAGACTGCGATTGAGTCAATCCTAGCACACCTTGCTTAAAAAATTCTCAACAAGGGTTTAGATTTAAAATGTTTGAGAGTGGTAGGATCAAAGATGGAGGCTTGTGATTAGGCTCTTTGTGCCAATTTTCTATGTGCAACAGATCAAGTTAATAAAACCTAGATCAGGAAAATAAGATACTGAGATGTGATGAAGAAATATGAGAAACAAAACTGTAAGATAATAAAAAAACATCTTGTTCTTCAATATGTATAACAATAAAGGAATAATTCAACATTCATAAAACCTTTCTAAACATAAATTAAAGAATCAAATAGATTTGTGGAAAAGATTACAACATACCCTACACAACAACCTTCTTAGCACATAAAATGCGTATGTATACTCGAGCATAGCCTATTCGAGCAGAGGAACAAGAAAATATGATTTAAACAGAATTAGAGAACAAACTGACCATTGGATTTATTTTCAATTGATATCTTTACATAAAGTTCTGGTGAACAAAAATGTTATAAAAATAATATATCAAGTTTCCATCCCCAGCTCTCCCTCAGACTGAATCCTCTCCCCACATATTTTATTTTCCTCGTGCTCTTTATATATACCTAATACCTTACAAAATGGATCAAATCATTATCCGTAATGGCTAAGATAATCATCAAATCCTACAAAATAATAACAAAAAATGACATATGATTTAAGATCCACATTTTAAGGGCAGTTTGGATCTTCATAGATATTTGACTGTCGATTATCTACTTGATATTTTGTCCTGGAAATAGGATCGATTCTCATCTTTAGCCAATCCTCTGCCACTTGTTTCTTCTCTTGTATCCTCCAACTGTTGTTCTGAAATATGGAACATAATTAAGTCCCAAAACTGATCTTTGAAATAAGCACTACGAAATCACCAGGTGGGTATTTTTTACTCAAATCATGTTTCCAGAACCTTGAGAAATGGTATATTTGTATCCATATAATTTCCACATGTTTATACCATTATCTTCTCTCTCATGATTCAACCTTTCAATTTCACAAAGATGTGTAAATGAATCTTATAGAGAGGTTACACACAAAAGTATAAAACAATTAAATTTGACATGAGGAATCCGTGCAAACAATCCGTAAATAGAAGAGCTGGAGAAATATATGACTTAGAAGAACTTCTGAGCCTCCTATTGATTTCTAAATGAAACTCAGGATAATTTGTAAGTTTTGGAGACTTTATGTATCAATCCCAACAAACAAACACTGGGCACATTTGCTGAAGAATTTGGCATTCACTGTTGAAACCCTGTCATCATGCAAACATACCACTTCGAAGATTTGACACATAGACCATTTGGGTTTTAACTCTGTCATTGGCGCGCCTGTAAACCTACATGACAACATGCGAATTCTTGACTTGTTTTCTATTGATGATTACACTTGAATTTATGCTGTGTGCATCTGGAAACTGTATATAAAAAAATGAGCAATCAGTATGACAACCAGGCGGTCAATAAAAACCCCGTGGCATCTCTCTTCGATTTTACACTTGGCATCCCTATGCACGAGCAATTGCGTTTCCTATGGCGTTTGTAGAATCGGTCCAACATCTCGCCATTTGAGTAATTTTTTTAATGCGTTTTGCAATTCCCTTGTGGGTGCCTTGGTGGCTTAAAACTTGGACTTTGGCGCTATCAATTTTCTGTGTGTGCACCACGATTTGCTCTGTTCCTTGTATTGTGAGTTGTTGCTTTGAAATTTGTGTAAAGTGATGTCAAGGATTTTCCACTGCACATTATTTCCATTTGAATGCTGGAGCATGTTTCCATGGAGATCAATGCTTGAATACTTTCTCGTGGTGCCATTGACATTTTCCAAGCATTTTAACATTTTCAAGCATTAATCTTCCAAGCATTTTGAGTTGGTTTAAAATGGGGTAAAATTCTTGGATACAAAGTTCTTCTATGCATAGAACTTGGATAATGTGAAATTGAAGATACCCCTAAAATTTTGGGTGGATTCAGTTGCATTTTTTTACTTGAAAATAGAGTCACACTTTGATACGAGATTAAGTTGAGTGCAAAAAGGCTTGATGATTAGTTTTGACCGCTATAAGTGTACTTTGATATTCAGGGGTACAAAGATTAGAAAAATATATATTTTACAAGATTAAAGAGCACTGGCCATGCATTAGTGTGGTGGAAAAGTGATATGAAGGACATACAATGTCAAAGTAATCTTAGGGCCATTTATCAGAGACACATCTCTCCAATAAAGTTACAATAAAGTAGCTACAACATGTTAAATTGAAACAAGGGCCAACGAATTCTTAAAGTACCTTGGATTACTTGACCTTGACGTTAATGGAAAGTATTAAATGGAATGTTTTGTGAAATGGATACATTACGACTATACAACACAATACAATAATTCATAAAAGCTCCACTTTCAAACTTCACATCTACAACCATACAAGGTATTTATACATTACAATATATGCATAATACAAAAAATAAGACCATATAACTCTATTTGGAAAAAATCGCTTGTATACAACTTTGTGCTTGTAACTTTCTTTTAAACAAGGGACTTATAGCCCACTTGCTTCACCGACACTGGTCCTGTGCAAAAATATATTTCTTGTCTCTATCTCAGTTCTATTCTCAAGCTTGTACATAGTGCTCTGTCCGATAGAGGCTACTAGGCCTTTTTCCTTTGCCATGCACAATGATCTCTGACTTCTTATGATGATTGTAAGTTTTTTCATTTGCTTAACCTGCACACTAGAAGCTATATGACTACAAACTGGAAAATATAATCATTGAGATGTTCATTGACTACTATTTTCTGACAAGCCTAAGCTATATTTGTTTTGTTTCTAGTTGGATTTGCAAAGTCAAAACAAATGCCCTTCAAGAAGTAGCCCCCCTACCCTTGTGTGGAGCCAACCCAACAACCCTCTTTGCAGTCATAGTTTCATTCCTACACAACCAACAAAATTTCTACCCGCAATTTACATAACCTTCATAACCTTGATGATTCCATTGATTAAATGTCTACAATTCAAATAAGAAAAACATTTTTCCTCGTCATGGATGGTTGCAACTTCTCATTAATTAAGTAATAATGAGCATGAAGTCCTCACACCTCTTTGTAGCCAACATATGGATTAAACACTCATCTCTCATAAGAAAACAATGTATGCAATTATCTCTCAGTATTTTCACATAAGGGATAACTGTCTAACCCAATTTGATCACTCAAAAACTAACTTAACAACATAGCAACAAATTTAACAATGCCACAACTATTTAAAATGCCCATGAATTTATTAGAACGCCCACGCACGTGGGAATTGACCCAAACAATTGGGAAAACATCCCAACAATGTTTAAAAATGCCTAGGCACACCTAAAAACACCCAACAACATTTAAAAACGCCCAAGAACATTAAAAAATGATTAACACATCTAAAAACCCCACCAACATCTAAAAACACCTAGGCACATATAAAAACGCCCAAAAACATTTAAAAACGACCCAGACAATGTAAATTCGACCCATAATTTAATTTATATGCCCAAGGGAATGTGAACTCGTCTCGTGCAAAGAGAAAAATACAGACAAGTGCTAAATCGACCCAAGTAAGGAGAATTCGGCCCATCAATAAATAAATATCTCAAACAAGTAGCTAAAATGTGGTTGAAATAAAATATATGAATTGTGGGTAATGGAAATGCTCAACCAACAAGCTAATTCGACTCAGGGAGTGAGAGGGTGACCCTAGAAGAGAAAGAAATTCCCCAACAACTATAGAATACCAATTTAGCAACTCCACATTATTGCAACAACTCCATAATTGCAACCAAAATTGTATCCATTCATCTCATGGCTAAATGGATAGACACCATCACCGAGCTGTTGGATTTCACAAAAAATGAATGGGAAAATGATTTCTAAGTGATGAGAAATGCTAACAGAAATGAAATAGATTGTTCTTCATTTCCATTCAAGGTTCAACTATAGAAATCATTAGAAATCATAGAATTCCATACCTAATTTCAATAGTGGCAATTATTAATGGATTTTGTTGACAAGAATGATATTTTATCTGACGACCGAATTTAGTGATTTCACACTCAAATAGCACCACATCTGAATAAATAAAAAAAATTCTTGAAGCCTGGTTATATTACAGTGCTTTGGGATTCTTTTGGGAACTTCATGACAGTTATTTGGTAATATAACAAATCTCTATATAATTTATGGAATTGGCTAAGCATAAAACTGTAATATATTTGTTCATTCTCTAGCATTTTCCTCTTGAGATTTGAATTAATATTATAACTCTTCTTTGAATGTGAGCGATGATATGATTATTTCAAGAACATAAACTAATGGATGATTTCTGAACTTTGAAATTTATGATTCATATGTTGTGCCTAATGAGTTCGATCTCCTTACACTAAGATTTGAGTTTGAATGTGTGAGGACATTTGGGGAAGAATCAACAATTGATCCAACATATGAAATAACAATTTATAATCTATTAGTGCTTTCTTATGTAACCAATGTGGTTGTACCTAATCCACACTGTCAACATCTCTATGATGAAATTGAGGTATTGAGTCTTTACATCTAGAATAAAAGATACTACAATCAGAGGCTTGCAAATAATGGTATTTCTAGAAACCATGCCTCCACTTAGCCATATTTTTTAATTTTTATATATAAGCTTGTTGTATCCAGAATCATAAGGCCAAAATCATCATATGGAGAATATGAGCATTCTTGCAGATGCACAACCAAAAATTTAATACCCATTAACTTTGAAAGCAAAGATATATCAAAGTTTCCTTGAAGCCTTTTCCCACAACCAGACATGAGATATTGTAGGATCTTTCCATGTTGCAAGTACTACTCAACAATATTTCCTGTTGCCAATGGATTGGAGAGAGAGAATGAACAAAGGACAAGATGGTGCCACTGAGATGAAAACAACCAGTCCCTATAATTGTGAAAAATAAGAGCTAGGGTATAATATAGATTGGGATTAGAACCTGTAAAATTGGAATTTCAACCCAAGATCTTCATGGCCACATCAAAGCTAGTATTATCATTAGTCATAAAGTGTTAAATTCCATATGTAAATAGCATACCATTCTAGACATATGCTTGGAGACAAACTGCACCAAGTGAAAAGTAATCCACCCACACGCAAAGCAAGATGATCAAGCATGGTAAGCTATGGTGCTAGGGCCAAGCTAGGTACATGTACAAAATATGTAGCAAATCCTCACCAAAATATCACAATAAAATCCAAGGATCATTCTTTTAAGTGCTAAGAGCCCAATAAAATTGATCCAAAAAGGATCCATAGAAGGCTAAGAATAACTCAGAACTCACAGAGGCAACTCAGAACGCTCAGAATGGCTTCAACAGACAGAGAAAGGGCAAAAATCAAAATTTCCCAAAAATCAGTGAAAACGACATGATCACGAAGAGTGCATCGAAAGGTTTCTAACGACGTAAACGACTCATCAAACGAAGTTACAGTTTGAAAGATATTCACGGTCAAATATGCGGTCAACCAGGACCAGTCAGCAGGGGACACATCATCGTCCATACTGCTGATGTCAACAACTGACATAGCAAGGTGATGTCATCGTATGAATGATGATGTCAACATGCCATGTGGTAGAACCACAGGCTGCCATGTGTCACCCACTAGTGGACTTTTCGGGGGTCCATACATACCAATAGGAAAGTGCCATGTGGCACCCCCAGGATATGCCACGTGGCACCACCCAGGGAGTGCCACGTGTCAGTACGATGGTGACAGGGTGAGCCACATCAGTAGATGATTAGGTGAATCAACATGCACCATGTGTCCCAATCATGGGGCGACACATGGCATCCCGAGAATGCCCAATATTAGCTCGTGAATGATTTTGGTTTAAAAAAAAAGAATTGGCGGGTCCGCCAAATATGGCGGACCACGCCAAATATATACAATCGTTGGTAGAATTACTAAGCGGACAGCTAAACTTAGTAGAGGTTTAAACCATGGCTAAACATATATGTAGCCACTACAAAAAACAGAGTCCGACGGGTTTGACCCCAGAACCTTTGCCCAGAACAAAGCCTTTAAAACTCGGCTCTAACCAACGCGCCAAGGGGTGTGCCTTGGTATATCCGCCTCATTTAATATTTAAGAATGCGTTTCGGGCCAAAGTCGGGGGAAAGGCGCATGACTGTACTTTACAATATGACACATTTTTCGAGGTAGACACTATCATAATTGCTTTTGCAGAGGGCACGAAAACCAAGACAAGATTTCTCTTGGGCGTGGGAGTGACAGAGTCAGATGAGAGCGTGGAGACAATCTTTTTTGGGTAATTCAATGCCACAAATCCAATGGTGATGTTTATTTTCGGATCTGAGCATTATTTCTGCAACTTGATTTCATAATGAGGTATATTCATGTATTTGCCAAATTCTTTTGCCAAGTTAATAAAAGAGCCTACCCATTTGAGAGCAGGACCCAGAGACATAGTCCACTAGGGACGAACTCCGTTATCAAGTTTTTTTTTCCAGATCTGATGCTTATGTCTTTTCATTTCTAAGTTTTCCCTTCTTTAATGGTGCACATTAATTTATGCTCATTTAATACAATTCGTTATAAGTCACGATGAAAATATCCCAGATCATGTTGGTATCAGAGTAGTCATATTTGACTTGAATTGTTGAGTGTGAATGCTTACTAGGGCCAATCATAAGTAGGGTGAAGGAACTCTAAAGACTTTTAATCCCGAAGTTGGCCATGTATCTAGAAGGAAGAAAATGGCAGAAGAGGACAAGCATGATGAACATGAGAAAAACTTTCACATGGTCTTTTATTGCATGTCAGAAATGGTTGAGAAAATGTATGGAGATTACGAGAAGAGGATGAAGAATAAAGGGAAGAAAAAAGAAGCACATGTAGATGATGATGCTTCGGTAAACCAAGGGGATGGAGCAGATCCTCCTGAGCCTCCATATTCACCTTCGAGTTCTAGTTCTTATTCCTCTGAGCATTCTCATCATTCTAGCCATAAAGACTCTTTTAAGAAACCATTATTAAAGATTGATGTAAAATTTGCTTTACCTATGTTTAATGGAGACGCTAATCCTGAAAAGATAGATAATTGGATCCGACAGGTTGAAGTGTATTTTCGAGTCCAACATATTGATGAAGAGGAAGTTAAAGTGCAATTGGCTTCTCTTCGGTTGGAAGGCACTGGTCTCGTATGGTGGGAGAGCAAGTTTCGGGACATAAGTAAGTGTTGCAAGCTTCTTCCCTCATGGTTGGAATTTAAATCAATGATCATGAACAATTTTATCCATTAGGGCATTTACATAAAGAAATGATGTAATGGAAAACCTTAAGGCAAGGTAAAGGTCAAATAGTCCAAAGCTTCACAGAGGAATTTAGGAAGAAAGCACTTGCACTAAACATTCCTTTAGATTCCTATGAAATGTTAATGAAGTATATTGGCGCACTTCACAATTATATTCATCATACTTTACTATTGTTTAACCCCACTAGTCTTGACGAAGTTTGTGTGCAAGCCACTCACCTTGAAAGCAGGGGTAAGAATGGACAGGAGGAAAATCCATTCAAGAACTCTAAAAACCATTTCAACGGGAAAGGAAATGGGAAGGACGATAGGACAACTGCAACAAAGAAGGAGGAAGGAAAACCCTCTTGCAGCTATTGCGAGAAAACTGGTCATGCCAACGAACATTGTTGGAAACTACATCCAGAGTTAAGGCCAAAGCGATTTGGAGGAAAGGGGAAGCCAAAGACCATTGCTACAATACAACATGATCTTGGTTCCGATTCAGGTGATGAAGAAAGGATTGCAACAATTGGGATGCAAGGTAAAGATTCCTTTTATGCATGTTCAAGTTATTTAAATGAATCACATGATGATGATAAAAGGAGAAGTGCACTATTCCACATAAGAGTTGTATCAAAACATACGAAGATAGACACATTATTTGATCTGGGTTCCCAAGTCAATTTAATATCAGAGACACTTGTTAAGAAATTGGAACTAACCACAAGACCTCACCACAAATCTTACCCTCTCGGTTGGGTATCTGATAAAGAAAATTTAAATGTCACTAAGCAATGTAGGTTGAGGTTTGCTATTGCTTCTAAGATGATAGATGAAGTGGATGTGGATGTGGTTCCTTTGGATGTCTGTGGTATTGTATTAGGGAGTCCCTATTTGTATGATAGAAAGGCTATCTTCTTTCGAAAGGAAAACAAATACCATCTTACAAAATATGGAGTGGAATACATCATTAAAGCTCACAACATAAAGGACAAACCAACACTTGTTAGTTCAGGCCAAGTAAAAAGAGTTATAAACACCACCAAGAATCTTGTACTCACGATTGTAAAGGGGGAATGCCACAATAAGTCTGATGTTGTTAATGCTTTTGATCCTTTACATAAGAATGAATTTCTTGAGATGAGACAGGTCTTTCAGTGGGAAGGAAACCAACAAAATACCTTCAACACTT
The DNA here is from genome assembly GCA_009831015.1 of Picea engelmannii. NCBI lineage: Eukaryota > Viridiplantae > Streptophyta > Pinopsida > Pinales > Pinaceae > Picea > Picea engelmannii. The sequence continues at coordinate 240,428 of ML786760.1, read as the reverse complement.
TAAAGATCAACATTGTGCCAATGCTCGCCTTACCTGACCTTCAACAACCATGCAAGTTTGAGACTAGTGCCAATACCAATGTCATAAGGACAAACATGCTTTTTAGATCTCCTACTGTTACATCTATTGTTTTTAAGAATGTTTTCTTAGCTCATATCAATAATGATGGATGGTATACTAATGATGAAATCTTCAAAGATGTATGTGGGATCTTCCAGGGTTTGCAAGACAACTTATTCCACCATTTGAGTAAACCCCGTTTTCCTTCCTACATGGAAGTGCATGTAACTAAAGAATCTTTTGTTTCATTTGTACTTGGGCATTTGGGAATTGTAATGTATTTACATTGATGGAATTTTCCTCGAAGGAAAGTATTTGCAACCACTATTGTAAAGGAATGTGTGTTGTACTTTTGTAAGCCCACTATTGAAAGGCCAAGGTTGTACACACCACTTCCTATTTCCTCTTATCCTTGGGAAATGTTTTCAGTTGATTTTGTAAGGGAATTACCCATGTCTAGTATGTGTCATGTCTACTTATGTGTATCAATGGATAGGTTGTGTGACAATCATGTTTCTCTTTTGTTATCCCAGTATATAAGGGTCCATTTCAGGATGTTCACGTTCATTATCTCCGGTCGAGAGTCTCGATTGTTAGGAGAATATTGGAAAAAATTTTGGCAGCTCATGGACACCATGATGGGGTGGAGAATTTCTTTCCATCCACAGGATGACAGAGAGGCAGAGGTGGTAAACAATACGATGGTCCAATTGCTTCAAGGATATTGCAACAAGCATCCTAAGTCATGGGATGATCAGTTATTATATGTCCAACGTATGTATAATCAAGTCACTCAGGATTTTCCAGTTGAGACTTGTCTTGGGTATTCACCTAAGATCCCCTTGAACTTGCTGTATGGGAGAGAGATGCAGCCCACAAGTTCATTCAAAGGATTCAACAGGTCTTCCAAGCAGTTAAGGAGCAGATGGAGGAAGATGTCATCCTAGATAAAATACCGAGGACTTCACGTAGAAATGAAATTACTTATCTTCGAGTATGTCTAAAGGGTACATAGTCCAACAAAGCATGGAATATCGAGAAGGAAAGAGTGAGGGAGAAATCCCCTCACTTAAAAGTTGATTGATGAAATATTTTGGTGGTCCAAAAGGCTCTCAGTGGGAAGGCGTGATCCAAAAAGGATCTAGAGAAGGCTAAGAACAACTCAAAACTCACAGAGGCAGCTCAGAACGATCAGAATGGCTTCAACAAACAGAGAAAGGGAAAAAAATAAAAGTTCCAAAAACTTTGTGAAAACAACATTATCATGAAGAGTGCGTCACAAGATTTCTAACGACGCAAACAAATCGTCAAACAAAGTTACCGTTTGAAAGATATTCACGGTCAAAGATGCGGTCAACCAAGACCAGTCAGCATGGGACATATCATCGTCCGTACTGCTGATGTCAACATGTCGTCAAAATTTGACATGGCAGGGTGACATCATCGTACGAATGAGGGCATAAAAATTCCACATGGCAGCACCATAGGCTGCCACATGTCACCCACCGGTGGAATTTTCAGGGGTCCATACAGACCAATAGGAAAGTGCCACATGGAACCCTCGGGAGATGCCACATGGAACCACCCAAGGAGCACCACGTGTCAGTATGACGGTGATAGGGTGAGCCACGTCAATAGATAAGCAGGTGAATCAACAGGCGCCACGTGACCCAATCATGGGGCGACACGTGGCATTCCAAGAATGCCCAATGTTAGCCCATGAATGATTTTGGTTTAGAAAAAAAGAATTGGCGGGTCCACCAAATCTATACAATCGTTGGAGTAATTACTAAGAGGACCACTAAACTTAGCAGAGGTTTAAATCATGGCTAAAAATATATGTAACCACTACCAAAAACGAAGTCCGGCGGGTTCGACCCCAAAACCTCAGCCCAGAAAAAAGCCTTTAAAAGTCTGCTCTAATCAACGCGCTAAGGGGTGTGCCTTGGTATATCCCCCTCGTTTAATATTTAAGAATGTGTTTCAAGCCAGAGTTGATGGAAATGCGTGCGACCGTACTGTACAATCCAACACAGTTTTCGAGGTAGATGTTGTCATAATTGTTGTTGCAGAGGGCACAAAAATCGAGACATGATTTCTTTTGGGTCTGGGAGTGCCAGAGTCAGATTAGAGCGTGGAGACAGTCATTTTTGGGTAATTCTACGCCAAGAATCCAATGGTGATGTTTGTTTCCCGATCTGAGCATTATTTCTGCATCTTGATTTCATAATGAGGTATATTCATGTATTTGCCAAATTCTTTTGCTGAGTTAATAAAAGAGCCTACCCATTTGAGAGCAGGACCCAGAGACATAGTCCACCAGGGATGAACTCTGTTATCAAGTTTTTTGTGTTCAGATATGATTCTTATGTCTCTTCATTTCTAAGTTTTCCCTTCTTTAATATGCTCATTTAATACAATTCTTTATAAGTCACGATGAAAAGATCCCTGATAAAAAATACATCTTAAAAGGAATATTCATCATGTTGAGATGAATATTTTTGCATGCTTTCTTTTTTTCAATCAAGTATTTTCATCCTCAAATCAACAGATGTAGCAATGACCATTGGTATAAATCTTGACATAAAACAAGTGTAGGATCAATGGGTTTGGGAATGCTGAAAAGACTTTTGTGCAATAGAAATAGAGTGGATCTGTACCAACACTATCTTCATTGTATGTCTATGAAGGCACCACACCTATTATATATCAAATAAAATCCTCAAAACTACATAAGTACAACATAGTTTGTGCCATAATGATTACACTCACTACATGGGGTATTGTTCTGCATGGCTACCACATTTGTACACATCATTGAATCTCAAGCATGATTATAGAAAATATAGTAGGAGAGAAATAACTAAATAATGACATATGAGGATATGATATGTTCAATGTGTATATCCAAAAAATAGTAGTATAAATAAAACCCTAAAAAGAACCCCCAAAAAAGAAACTGCATATACCTCAACTAGATATGCTTGGATATTGGCCTATTTTTTTTTTTTTTTTTTATCTTAGCTTGATGTCTAGGGTTACTACAAACCCTTAAACCACATCACTATATAATTTTTCATGTAGATAGAAAAATTGTTATATTCATTGCCCCATTCTTGTGCAAATGCATAAATATCATCAATGGCAACCTTTATGAGTTCATCAACATTCCCATCAAGTACAATATTTATAGGAATATTCTCATAGCATTTGATCAATCTTTTGAATGCAAGAATATTTTTCATACACATAACACATCCTTGCTTGCATTGACCACCAAACTATGTTGAAGTGTTTTAAGAATCTTCAAAAAATTTCCTTTGGCTTGCTGGGCTCTGTTTATCACAAAGAATGTAGTTGCACAGTTGCATTGGGTTCCAAATAGCAAAAACTATTACAAGTGATAGAGATACAAAAATTCGTAGTCACTTTTGGAAGACATTATGTAGAAAGTGTTGGGCAACTTATTTGTATAAGTTTTGAACATTAATTATCAATTTGGGAGTTCGTAAAATTCAAGGTGCAAGCACAGGAAATGTAGGATCAAATCTTATTCCAACAAACTAATAATTAAATTTACTTGAACTAAGAAATAACATAATGGAACTAATCTTATCCAATCTAGACCACCACAACTTCAATGGTAGACAAACAGGTTGCAAAGTGTATTTACCTCAACAAGTAAGGGTTCTTTGTAACAAGACTCTATTGAATGTGAATTTTAATGACTAAAAGAATATTTACCACACATTGATGAAATCAAATCATATGAAAGATCTAAATGCTAAATTCCTTCAATCTAACTATCACAATATCACTGGTTGAAAATAATATTGTAGAGTGTATTTTCCTTCATAAGTGATGAGATATAATGTCATAGTTTCAATGGTTGAAATGCTGGTTGTAAAGTGTAAAATTATTTACTACAATACTAAGATAACTGTGAAGTTTAAATGACCCAACAAGAGGTGGCTCTTTGCAATAATACTCTGGTTTATTGTGAAGTTTTGTGAAGAAGATTTAAACTCACACATGCATTAATAGATTCCAATGATAAAAGCCTAGGCCATACTTCAATTCATCCAATCAAATGACTACCGTGGCTGCCTACTGGTTACAAGACATACTATAGTGTTTCCACATGACTCAATGGTCCATGGAAGCTTGTAGTTATACTCTGAGAAACCTTTTTCAGTTGTCAATGAAAGATATAATTGATTCTTGACTCTATAACATAAATATTAAAAAAATTTAATGAAATCCAACCATGTTATATAATGAAACACAAATATACATCTGATCTAAACTTTTAAATAAAATGACAAAGGGAAATTCTATAAAACAAAGAAATTGCAAAGAAATAGAAAAATCACATACTAATTTACATTGCCGCAACATGAACCAAACATGGGGGCCCTCCAAGCTGGCACATGTATAGACAGAGACTAACAACTGAAATAACTCAGATCACTTTATTAATCAAAAAGTCGTTACAATATGCAATTTAAAGGTTGTCTATAAATAAATTCAAATTCCTTTGCAGTGTTGCTTTATTGCCTTTATACAAGATGAAATATAAAAACCAAGACATAAAAGTCTCCCCAGGAGTGATGACACATCAAACAAATTTCTATTTCAGCTAGGTTGAGATCATAATGAGCGATTTCCTCCATGATTTGATGGGCAATTTGAATCCTTGTGTGAAAAACTAGCGACACATAAAATTTGGGTTTTACATCTTTAGAAAAACCTCCAAATCTCCCAAATCAAACCTTTTCTGGAAAATATTCCCCCTATGTACTCAAATTGGCTCATTTTGCACAAAACCCATGTTTTATGTTTTCAATATTTGTCCTAGTCACCTCAAAAATTGTGTGAGAAGTTTTTTGCCTGGTGTAACAACACGAATTTTCCTTCTAAGTGACCGAGTTGACTGCACTTGACTGAGGCTATGTGTGCACTTTTTTCGCCAAACTAGGGGGAAACTAACCATCTCATGAACATGGGGAACACAACTCATGTCCTCGATTTCACCCAACTATCCCGCAAATAGCTAAACGAACGAGCAATTACATGAACTAAATTTTTCTGGTAAAAACAGGTAAAATTGATTTACAATGCATAAAATTTTATGAAATTTCAAAAATTAAAAATAAATGATTAAATACCTTGGGAAGTGTTTTATTGATCAAAATAGGTGCAAAATGTAATAAAAGTGGTGCAGGATAAGTTTATTTATACTGGGATATGGTTTATTAACATGGAAAAATATCATCAAAATTGAGGCCCAACAAAAAGTTAGATAGTAGGTTCCAATACAGTTCAACCTATCATCCTCAACCTTATGAACAAGATGAAGCATAGGTCATCTACTGAGAAGTTTGGTTGGTAAATTTTCAAGACAGTGGGACAAATTCTTAGCACAAGAAGAATTTTCCTATGATTCAAGCGTTAACATATTTATTGAAATGTCCCTTTTTCAAATGATTTATGGAAAAAACCCAAAATAAGTGGATTTACTTGATCTCTCTAAAGGAAGACATGTTAGTAGAGGTGTAGAACATTTTATTGAACACATTCGTAATATGCAGCAGCAGGTGAAGAAGAAGTTCCAGGCCACAAATGAAGCATATACGATGAAGGTTGATAATCATAAAAGAGTAATTGAATTCCAGGTTGGACAATTGGTTATGATTCATCTGTGTAATCTCTATGCTTATCACCTAGAAGTGAAAAATTAACATATTGATGACGTCACAATATAGTGACAAAAAAAATTACCAAAGAAGAAAAGAGAAGAGATTAAGTAGGTTGTTGATGCCGCGGTTACAAACACTTGAGCCAAAACATATAAAATCTATTTAGTCAAATAGAACGGTCTGCCAAAGTCAGAGAAAACATGAAGTACTAAAGAGAAGCTAACCTAATTTAGAAAACTTATTGCTCCCATTAAATTTGAACCAAGAGGTTAGATTCTTTTTAACAAAGGAAGAATGATGCAGACAATCCAAGTGGCTTGCCACATTAGCAAAGATGTTGGCAGGAATATCTTAAATCCCATAACTTGTTTTCCTTTAATGTACAAACATAAATTTAGGGGCACTTGTGAAGCCCATAAACTGAATTATCTTTTGGAAAAGGAAGCAGTTTCAGATGAAAGTTTTTGGGACAGATCTGCTGCCCATTGCTCCATTATGTTAGTAAAATTATGGTTACTTTGTTTTTCTTTTTTAGGAGAAAAAATGGTTGAGTTTTGGTAGGTAGATAGAGGCATTCTCTTATTGCATTTTTTTGGGAAATGATGGCACATAGGTATTGACCAACACACATTTATTATAAAGCTAACAAAGTTTATCAAGAATATTTACACAATCTACAATTGAAATGGAAGAATGAAACTATACAAAGGGACTCCAAATACAAAGAAGCATTCCTAGCAAGTGAACTGCTCCAAAAACATAAAGAAGAAGAGGAGTATTGGATATTAAAATCCCACAACCTATGGATTAAGTCTAGGGATAATAAGACAATGTTTTTTCACATCTAAACCAATGTTCATAGAGTGAAGAATCATGCAGCCAAGATCCAATGGAACTACCTTCTCCCATTTCGAAGAGCCCTTGGAATCTACACATGATCACTTTTCCACCTTGTACACTAAAGGGAATTCAACTTTGGGAAATATGAAAAGACTTTTGTGCAATAGAAATAGAGTGGATCTATACCAACACTATCTTAAATGTATGTTGATGGAGGCACCACACCTACAGATCAATAAGATTTCATAAGTACAACATGGTTTGTGCCACAATGATTACTCACTACATGAGGTATTGTTCTGCATGTATACTGCATTTATACACATCATTGAATATTATGAATGATTGTATAAAATGTAGTAGGAGAGAAATAACTAAATACTGAAATATGGGGAGATGATATGCTCGATGTGTAGATCCACAAAATAATAGTAGAAATAAAACCCTAAAAAAAACCCCCAAAAAAGAAACCGCTGATACCTAAACTGGATATGCTTGGATATTGGCTAAAAATAACATCAATGTCAGCCTTTATGATTTCATCAACATTCCCATCAAGTAAAATATTTATAGGAATATTCTCATAGAATCCGAGATTTTATTTGAATGCAAGCATCTCGTTCATAAACATAACACATCCTTGTTTGCATTGACCACCAAACTATGTTGAAGTGTTTTAGGAATATTCATAAGTTTTCCTTTGGCTTGCTAGGCTCTATTTATGACAAAGAATGTAGTTGCATAGTTGCATTGGGTTCCAAATGGTAAAACCTATTACAAGTGAGATATATACAAAAATTCTTAGTCACTTTTGGAAGACATTATGTAGAATTTAGATAGCAGGTTCTAGTACAATTCAACCTATCATAAACAAAATGATGAGAAAGTGGAAGTTTATGTAATCTACTAAGAAGTTGGGTTGGTAAAATTTCAAGCCAATGGGACTCAGTCTTAGCACAAGTAGAATTTTCCTATGACTCAAGTGTTAACATATCTACTAGAATGTCCCTTTTTCAAATGATTTATGGACAAAACCCAAAATTAATTGATTTACTTGATCTCTCTGGAGGAGCACATGTTAGCGTAGGTGTAGAACATTTTATTGCACACATTCATAATATGAAGTAATAGGTGAACCATAAATTGTGGGCCAAAAATGAAGCATATAAGACGAAATATGATAATCATAGAAGAGTAATTGAATTCCAGGTCGGAAAACTGGTTATGCTTCATCTGTGGAAAGAAAGGTACGAACAAGATGCCTATAATAAACTCAAGCCCAAGGAAATTGGCCCATCTTCAAAGTAGCATATCTCTATTATTATCACCTAGAAGTGCATAATGAACATATTAATGACGTCACAATAGAGTGACAAAAACAATTACCAAGAAGAAAAGAGAGGATATTAAGCAGGTCGTTGATACCATAGTTACCAAGACACGAGCCAAAACATATAAACTCTATTTAGTGAAATGGAAGGGTTTTCCAAAGTTAGAGAAAATATGAAGTACAAAAGAGTAACTAACCTGTAATGCACCCAACACCCAGGCTGGGTCACGCCACATAAAACTCTCTGTCTTACGAATCTGATACCATAATGTAACGTTCCCCAACCCAACCGAGGGACGTTACGGTGCAGAATACACATGAAAATGAAGTTCTGCTAACTAAAGTTATTATTGTACTGCTAGCTGATTTACTGTATCTTACAACTACAAATTTAAAACATATTTAGCTACTGTCTATATCCATAAAACAGATGCATCTAAAGCATGGTAATAATCAACATGAAATGAAACTAAACAACTCATTACAACATCATATAAGTCATTCTCATTTATGTAGAGTTCAAACACAACAATAACACATGTAAATAACTCAACAACAAGATACAACACTTATATTTAAACAAGAATCGTGCAACCAACTACTTGGGATGGACGTTACACCCAACCATAGAATGATTGCTCCAAATCTCAATAGTTAGTCACCCCCGAGTTGAGGCTAGTAATACACAAAAGAGGGTGGTCTCTCACAGTCCACTCGCACCTCATAAAATTCATAACCCAATTGATATTCTCCTACATCTATCATGATTTTTGTACCATCTCTCTTCCTCTTGACCCACCCAACCCAAGGAATGCACAATTAATTTATCAAGGATAACCCAAGGGATGTACCATGCATTTATCAAGGATAACCCAAGGGATGTACCATCAATTTATTAGGGTTAACCCAAGGAATGTGCCATTTGTTTATCAGGGTCTCTCTGGCACATGTAGCTAGGAATCTCTTAGCTAGGAACTCAAGGGAACTTGTGGCTAGGAAAAGTATCAACAAACCAACAATAAACACTTGTTGTTTTAGTGAAACTCACACAAGAGTTCACTCTTTAGGCATGACAACCTGACTCTTCGGTTTTCCAGCTCCAATTCACTCTAGTTACACTCCATCCTTCTCTATAATTCGTCCTCCATGGATGCACCAACTCCAAGCTCCCTTTCTTGCTCTACCCTTTCTTCCCAAGCACAAAAATTGATGTGTCAAAATGTTGTCCCCCAACCCATACACATTTCCTCTTTTTGGCTTTCTTTTCTTGACTCACACTCTTCCCCAAGCTGATTGTACTCAAACCCCATGTGCCCAATAACCCTGAGATGTGACCACTCACACCCACCCTCTTACATGTATTCAATGATTGGATTTGGGAACACTCAATAAAAAATGGGAAGGTTCATATACAATAAGCAAGTTTAGGAAAAATGGGTTAAATCAATATACATGGGTATTTCCCCCTTTGACCCCGTCTTGGCCATTATCCTGAACACTTCCCTCTCTTGTGGATTAATTCAGTCCCCATATCTTTCCCATGTCCCCTTTAGCAACTAGCATCACATTTTATTATTAAAAAATTGAAATACAATTCGCATATTACATCGCTTGGCTGTAGCCACATATTATATCCACATAAGCATTAATTAAACTTGGGATTATAATGGGGATGTTACATTACCCCTCCCCTACAATTGTGCACCATCCTTGGTGCACTCTATGCCGACACACACTCACACACACACACACACATGCAAATATACATCACAATACTTAGAAATAAAAATTCTGCAATTTAGTAGCTCCAGCAACAGCTCCAACCATCAATCTCCTCTTCCTCTCAACTGATTCACCCAAAGAATGCACCATTCATTTATCAGGGTTGACCCAATGGATGTACCATCCGTTTATCAAGGTTAACCCAAGGAATGAGCCATTCATTTATCAAGGTCGCCAATGTAGTTGGCTAGGATTCTGAGATGTGGTTCCAGAACTCTAGCTTTCCAAAATTGAGTCTTGCATTCTTCCTTCTTCAAAATTGTCAAACATTTACGTGTAATCTTCCCATATGTTTTCTTCATGCTCCCATGTAGCATCTTCAGGACTGTAGTAGGTCCATTGAACCTTTACCGACCCTATGGATTTGTTCTTGATCACTTTGAATTTCTATTCTAGGATATGTACTGGTTCCACCCGAAAATCCCCTTCGCGCTCCACCCAGATCACATTCCAATCAATTATGTGGTTAGGATCAGACACATATTTCTTTAAAAATGACACATGAAATACATTATTCATTCTCATGGATGCAAGAAAATATAACATGTATGCAACCGAACCTATCTTTTCTAATATTTCAAAAGGCCCACAATATCTTGCTGCCAACTTTAGACAACTTCCTAATCTTAACAAACTTCTCTTTGCCTTCACTTTCAAAAACACATGTTCACCCACTTTAAAATATCCGAAAACTTTGTTCTTGTCTGCATAAATTTTATGCATAACTTGTGAAACCTTTAAATTTTGCTTTATCTTTTCCATTTGCTCTTCCATTTCTTTTAACAATTCTAGCCCAACAACTTCTCTGTCTTCTGGATTATCCCAACTCACGGGAGTGTTACATTTTTTTCCAAACAATGCTTCAAAAAGACTCGTCTTCAATGAGGCCTGATACCCATTATTGTAGGAAAATTCAACTAAATTAATACAATCTTCCCACTTTGATGGCTGATCCATTACATACATTCTAAGAATGCCCTCAATTATCCTGTTAGTCCTTTAAGTTTTCTCATCTGACTCTGGATGATACATTGTACTAAGATTTATATTTGTTCCAAAGCCTTTGAACAAAACTTTCCAAAAATTCGAAGTTAACTTTGGATCTCTATCTGAAAATATTGTCTTAGGCACTCCGTGTAACCTAACAACTTCCATTATGAAAATCTCTCCAATATTTGCTGCCTTATATGTAGTCTTTACTGGAATAAAATGTGCTACCAATATTTGCTGCCTTATATGTAGTCTTTACTGGAATAAAATGTGCTACTTTAGTCAAGTTATCCACCACCACCATGATGGAATCATGATGTTTCACTGTTATGGGAAACTTAGTAATAAAATCAACTGTAACTACTTCCCACTTCCATTTTGAAATGGAAAATGGTTGTAGCAAACCTGCCGAGTGTCTATGTTTTGTCTTCACTTTTTGGAATTCTAGACATCTGACTATGTAATTAGCCACTTATTTCTTCATTCCTGGCCAAAGTTTTGGCTTCTCACAATTGTAATTGTCTTCTAATATCTTGGGTGCTTGGAAAATGGCACATTGTGCATTTCCTTCAGAACTACATTTTTTAGTGCATTGGAATTCAACACATATACTTTTCCCTTGTACTTGAGAATTCCATGTTCTTTCAACTCATAAAAATTAAATTTCTGCTGAAAATTACCTTGATGAAATGTTTCTTTTATTTTCACATATTGCTGATATGAATTCACTTCTACAATAATTTGATCTTTCAAATCTGTCCTGTACATGATGATGGCTCCCACATGCACTTCATGAGATCTCTTGTCGAGTGCATCAGATACTTGATTTTCTTTGCCTTTTATATGCTTGATTTCAAAATCATATTCACTCAGAAATTGTAGCCATCTAGTTTGTCTGGCATTTAGTGTCGACTGTCCAAACAAATGCTTCAGACCATAGTGGTCTATCCTTAGTTCAAACTTCTTACCCATAAGGTAATGCCTCCACATTTTCAATGCATGTACAATCACTGCTAACTCTAATTCATGTGTATCATAATTCCTCTCATGTTCTTTTAATTTTATGGACTCATAGCATATCACATGGTCCCTTTGACTGAGAACTCCATCGAGTCCTTCCTTGCATGCATCGGTGCACACAACAAAATCTTCATTTGGATTTTCAATATTCAATATTGGTGCACTTGTCAATATTTCCTTCAATTGTTGAAAACTCTCTTCACACTTGGAAGTCCATTCAAATTTCACTCCCTTATTTTGCAAAGAAGTGACTGGACTCACAATTCTTGAGAACCCTTTGATGAATCTTCAGTAATAACCAAAAATACCCATGAATGATCTGACCTCTGTCACATTATTTTGCGTTGTCCATCCTATAATGGCCTCTATCTTCTCAGGGTCAAATTCTATCCATGCTGCTGAAATTATATGCCCCAAGTAGTGAATCTTATTTTGGTAAAATATGCACTTACCTAGCTTAGCATACAATTTATGCTCTCTTAAAACTTGCAACACCATTGTTAAATGCTACTCATGTTCCTCTTTTGATTTAGAATAGACGAGAATATCATCTAATAACACAATCACAAACTTGTCCAGGTACTCCCTGAACACTCCATTCATCAGACACATAAAAAATACTAGGGAATTTGATATCCCAAATGGCACTACTGTGAATTCATAATGTCCATATCTTGTTCAGAATGTTATCTTGCTGATGTCTTCTTCCTTTTTTTTTACTTGATGATAGCCTGATCTCAAGTCAAGCTTCGAAAATATTTTTGCAACTTTCAGCTGGTCAAACAAATCATCAATTCTTGGCAAATGATACTTATTCTTTATGGTAAAATTATTAATATGCCTAGAATCAATACACATCCTTAAGGTTCCATCCTTCTTCTTCATAAAAAGAACCGGGGTTCCCCAAGGTGACATACTTGGGCGTATGTATCCCTTCTTAAAAAATTCTTCAAGCTGCATATGCAACTCTTTTAGTTTTGGTGTTCCCATTTTGTAAGGTGTCTTAGACACTGGGGAAGCTCCTGACACCAAATCAATAGAGAAATCAATGTCTCTGTTTGGTGGTAGTCCCAAAATTTCTCTAAAAACATCTTCAAAATCCCTCAAAACTGGATGGTATTCCATGCTTGCCACTTTGTCTTTGGCTTCCTCCTCCATATGGGCTGCAAACATATGACATCCTTTCTTGATGCTCTTCTTCAAATGCATAGATGAAATCTCTCTAACAACTACAACTCTTGGAATGCCTTGAATATCTCCTTGCTTCCCATCCTCATCAAGACATGTGATTGTGTTGTTGTAACAGTCTTGGACAACATGATGTTTCTCCAACCAATCCATGCCAATTAGACAATCATATGAACCCAACGGTATGATGTTTACATCGACCTTTATATTGAGTCCATTCATGTCTATCGGGAAATCTTTAACCAAGTCATTGATTTTCCTCTTAGCCCCTGTGGCTAACTAAACTAACCAAGATTTCTTACGCTTACTTATTTGCAAGTGAAATCTTTCAACAATGTTAGCATTTATGTAACTATGGCTGGCTCCAGAATCAATTGAAATTGCTATGGTCTCATTATCAATCTTACCTTCCACTTCAATCATGGGAGATAGATACTTTTCCTGCTTGTTATCCAAGGCTGCATAAATCCTTGAAATGCTTCCTCCCATGTTTTTCACAGTTTTAGCCTCTTTAATGTTGTGCAAAGTCCTCATTCTTTCTCCTTTGTGAGGGAAATCCCTATATAGATTATTTCCTTCACATTCCCAACATTGCACCAGCTGTTGCCTTGGACTTTTTCCAAATGAATCTGCAATATTGTGTTAATTTTGTGTGACTTGACTGTGCTGATTCACTTGGAAATTATTCCTAAAAAAAGGTGGATTAAAACCCTTCTGCCTTTGATCCTTCTTATCCTTCATCTTGTCATTCCAAGATTTTTGGAAAACTGGTCTTCCTTTACTCTGCTCATACATATGCCTTTCTCTCCTTATGGTTTTCCCCAAGGTTTTGGGGTTCTAAGGGTAACCCACTTAGAAACCTTTGGATTTTTACTTTCTCATCCTTGATAAAGTCAACATACTTCAACAATTCAAAGAATCGCTTCTCATATTCCTCCATTGTCATGGTTCCTAACTTGATTTCAAAGAAATATTTCATCTTTCTTTCATAGTAATGTTCAGACAAATATTTCTCTTGGAAATATCCCTTGAACTTCCTCCATGAGATTCTTTTCTCATCAAGGTTCTTGGCTTGCTTAAGTTTATCCTACCACACGGTGTGACATGGTTTCCTTTCCTTGCAAGTGGTAGGTGGAAATTATAGCTTCTACTTGGGACAGGTAATAATGTAGCTGGAAATATTTCTTCATTTCCAACAACTAGGCCTCAACATCGTCTCCTTTATTGTGCTCACCATTGAAAGTTGGTGGCTTAATCTTCCTGATTTCACCTTGCAATATGTCTGCCTCGGGTCTTCTCCTTTTCCTCCAAGCATGAGACACACTTGGGATTCTCCCTGACCTGAACTTGCATGAGTTCTTCTGGTGGAATTCCTTGGAGAATGATGGAATCTACTCATGCTTCTTGACTGCCTATCATTCCCATGATCATATCTTTTGCTATGGAATATTGATGCTGATACTTGTCTAGCATTAGATGCTTGCTTGGTGCTAGAGTCCTTATTAGCTTGCTTCTATAGCATATTTAGGCTTTGAATTATCTCTTCTTTAGCCTTCATGATCCTCTCATAAGTCCACCCGATAAGTCTCAACACTTAACCATTTTTGCACCTACGCGGACTCACAGACTAACACTTAGACACATGCCAAGATCTTACCATGGTTTTGTGGGACTGAAAGTTGGCCTGCCACATGGCTCCACATCACTCGTCAATTTTCATCCCGTCCAACATGTACCTTCCATAGTGGAAGTACACATCTTTCTTCTACCACGTTAGCTAACATGTGGCCTCCACATCATGCCGATGTCATCATACAAAAAAATACCCAATTTTTCTGATTTCCTTATTTTCGAAGTTTACGAAGAGGCTCAATTATTCACACTACCCATGAAATTTATCTCAATTTTACTGCAGTAATTTAAATAAACAAGTTGTAGACATACTCCAGAAATTAATTCTCTACGAATTTCCACTTCAACATTCTCCTAACTCGACCCATCTAGGCTTAGTGTTGAAAACTGGGCTCTGATACCACTTTGTAACATACCCAACACCCAGGATGGGCAACGCTATATAAACATTTCTATTGTATGATTCTGATACCATAATGTAATGTTCCCCAACCCAACTGAGGGACGTTACGATGCAAAATACACATTAAATTGAATTTATTCTAACTAAAGTAATTCTTCTACTGTTAGCCGATTTACTGTAGCTTACAACTACAAATTTAAAACAGATTTAGCTACTGTCTATATCCATAAAAAAGATGCATATAAAGCATGTTAATAATCAACATGAAATGCAAGTAAACCGCTCATTACAACAACATATAAGTCATTCTCATTTACGTAGAGTTCACGCACAACAATAACACATGTAAATAACTCAACACCAAGATAAAACACTTATCTTTAAAAAAGAATCGTGCAACTAGCTGTTTGGGAGAGACACTCCACCCAACCATAGACTGACTATTCCAAATCTCAATAGTCATTCACCCCCTAGTTGAGACTAATAATCCAAAAAAGAGGGTGGTCTCTCACAGTCCACTCACAGCTCATAAAATTCATAACCCAACTGATATTCTTCTACAACTATCCTGATTTTTCTACCAACTCTCTTCCTCCTTACCTTCCCAATAAAATGAATGCACCATTCATTTATCATGGATAACCCAAGGGATGTATCATCCATTTATTAGGTATAACCCAAGGGATGTACCATCCATTTATTAGGGTTAACCTAAGGAATGTGCCATTTGTTTATTGGGGTCTCTCTGACACAGGTAGCTACGAATATCTCAGCTAGAAAGTCAAGGGAACTTGTTGCTAGGAAAACTATCAACAAAACAACAACAAACACTTGTTTTTTTAGTGCAACTCACACATGAAATCACTCTTCAGGCCTGACAACCTGGCTCTTCATTTTTATAGCTCCAATTTGCTCCAGTTATGCTCCATCCTACTCTATAATTATTCCTCCATGGATGCACCAAATCCAATCTCTCTTTCTTTCTCTCCCCTTTCTTCCCATGCACAAAATTTGATGTGTCAAATTGTTGTCCCCCAACCCATACAAATTTCCTCTCTTTGGATTGCCTTTCTTGACTCACACTCTTCCCCAAGCTAATTGTACTCAACCCCCATGTGCCCAATAACTCTAGGATGTGACCACTCACACCCACCCTCTTACATGTATTCAATGATTGTATTTGGGAACACTCAATCATAAATGGGAAGGTTCATGTACAATATGCAAGTTTAGTAAAAATGGGTTAAATTAATATACATGGGCATTTATCCCTTTGACCCCCTCTTGGCCATTATCCTAGACACTTCCATCTCTTGTGGATTAATTCATCCCCCACCTCTTGTCTGTAATATCCCTGATCCCACTGATCAAGATATTTTCTACTGATCTATTTTTATGTCTTGCAAATCTGATACACTGGGGGTTTCTGGATGCGTTTCAGTTGTATGTTTGAGATCTTTATGGTTATTGCATGTGCATGTGGGTTATTGCATGTGAATGTTGGTTATTTCATGTGCATGTTGCATATTTATGGTTTACACAACATATAAAGGATGCATGCAGAAGTAAAGAAAATCAACTGCCCAATATCATGTCTAATACCGTTCGAGCATGGAAATACAATAACCTACTAGAAATATAGAATATAAACGTCAGCCAGATCTCATGGATCAGTACTGGAATACAATCAAATAACATAAAAATACCCGTGATCAGAAGATGATAACATATCTGATGCATGCACGGATAGATCGACGAAAATATGCAATTCTGGCGAAGTACGGTAATCGCTACCAGCTGGAAAAATCGTCCGGAAGTTCAGATCATTGGAATACGCTGGAAAATGCTCCAAAATAAGCGTCTTGGCCTCTATACTGAAATGGGTGAGTGCCGGATCTCGAATCTGGTCTCTAAGGCATTGGATCTGGACCCCTGGGGGTTTGCGCACCTCTTGGAGCACTGGATGCGCCCCAAAGGATTCCACCAATGGAATCTGCTGCTATATGGCTCAAAATGATCATCTCACCAAATAAGGAAATGGGTTGGAAGGATTTGTCCATATCTGCTCTGAAACTTTGCATGCAACACCAAATGTCTGTCCGGAAGAGCTGCGCCCTAAATGGTTGAATGAGTCGATATGAAAGATTCCACCGTCAGAATCTGACGATAGATGACTCAATAGAAGTTCCCTGGCTAGATCTCAAATGGGTTGGAAGGAAACTACAATCTGGATACAGATCTCGTGCAACTCTCCAAACCCTCAAACTGACTTTTACCCTCACTGGCTGAGCTGCACACTCTGCAATGGATACTCCTGAAAAGTACGGTGAAATAACTGGATGGTATCTTCGATGGGCTAGGGTATGTCTCTCAACACCGAAACTGATCAATGGTGTTGGTTTCCTCTAGAAATCCACAAAACAGTAAGGTCAACTCTCCTCCTCCTCTGGGAACTCTCAACATCAAATCATAACAATGCATAATGAATTAGGTTGCTTTACCCTTCCTTTATAGCTTCCCAAAACCCTAATTCGTTGTTGACCTTTTCCCTCCAAGTGACTTTTACTTTATTCTATTATTCCTTGATTATATCACTTAATTAATTAATTAACCATTTTGCCTGTAAAAAGTGATTTATCCATCCTGATGGCTTCTCCGACCACTGAAAGTCACTTCTCATCATCTTATCTTGTAATTCTCTTCCTCTCGATTCTGATGAGCTATTACACTAAGAGGTTTCTCCAAGTAATATTCCCATTATGACCGTCTTAGTGAATTTAATTAAGATATGACCCATAATAACTCAAAATTACGGAAATCGTCAGAATGCAACGGAACCAAAGCCCAGCTGTGCGGAATGGATCCTGATGATGAACGATACAAGTCGGGCCCAAATAAACCCCTCAATATCTCCCGAACTCTCTGTCACCCCTATCTGGCTACTCGGGTAGGCATAACACTCTGAAATGTTGTAATGTTATAATGTCCCAAAATGGGGACATTACATTGTCCATGTCCCCTTTAGCAACTGACATCGCATTTTATTATTAAAACATTAAAATACAATTCACATATTACATCACTTGGTCGTAGCCACATATTATATCCACATAAGCATTAATTAAACTGAGGATTATAATGGGGATGTTACATAACCGAATTTAGCAAACCTATTACTCCCATTAACTCTGAACCAGGAGGTTCAAATTATTTTTAACAAAGGAAGAGGGTTGATTTTGCTGACAATATGGTTACATGTGACTTCAATGAGTTGTATTTGGTGGAGGAGATGTCATTTGGAAGAGACAAACTTCTTCTTTATTTGTTTGATTAATAAGGGAAGGTGAAGAATGGAATGTGAGTGATACAATAATAGATGCACTATATGATACGCTTTCGCTACAAGAAAGGTCTCGATATTGTACATAAAAGAGAAACAATTTTTATATATCAAGTTTGGGTTCTAATTATGCAACAATGAACTAAACTATAAAATTTCAATTTTGTTTACAACGGAAATATAAATTCAACAATGGAGCAAAACCTAATAATATTTCTACTTCTGCATGGAAAAAACTACTTACTTGACGAGAAATGTTATCACCAATCTACAAAAACTGTCCATATTGGTTCTCTCAGTGAAAGGAAGGAATTTTCTCTACTAAAAATATTATGTCAAAAACCCACTCCTCACTCAGTATGGGTATTGGGTCTATTTCATTGTTACTTATATGTTGAATGAAGGATGATGAAGAAATGAAATCTCTCATGCCAAAATGGCATACACAACATCCACAACTATATTTTTGTCTATATCAGTATGTGGAGGCAAAACTTTTCTATGGTAATTTTTCAATATTTATTAAAATTTGGTATCAACAAACAAAATTGCATAATATAGAAATCAGTGCGACAATCATGAAACTGTATCCACCTTTGACATGAATATAATGTCCACAATAATTAAATCACAATCCATATCCTTTCAAAATATTGTACTATGCAGTACAAGTAGAAAATTATAGTGTGGCCAACGAAGGATGGAGTTCATCCTTTCCAGTTAAAAGTAAATCTGGTTAGGCTTCAACAAATATTTGTACCCTAAGTAATCAACATACTAAACTTTGTCCCTTGAATTTTGTTGATATATTCTTTGAAGAAACTTCAAACTCAAATATGAATCATAACACTAGAATTTTCACATTTGATAAATATATTATACAAGCAAATTTGGGGGTATTGTCCACTAGAAGTGATGATTAAGTGTCATAAACTTTGACTTGATACCCAAATCTCAACAATTTCATTATCAAACTACAAAATGTCTCTTCTACAAGAAAGTAGGAAAATATTCTCGGAAAAGACAAAACATATATGATTTAACATACTCTGGCCTATGACGCAATCCAGTTTTGTGCTCATTATTAATTTCTTCTGCTTCTCATTATCCATCAATACTTGATCACATCATCATCTTAAAGTATGAGTAAATTTCAAAATCAATTATAATCAAGATTATTTGGGATGGTAAAGGACTAACTTGGAAGGATTGGAATGCTCCTATGGTAAGACTATTATGACCAAAATGCTTGGATGGTTTAGTGCTCAATCAAAGCATAACAATTAAAGATATGCTCTTCCTCTCAAATCTAACAGATGGGTATTGTGTGATTTATGGAAAATCAAAGACTTCCAAGCATGTTTTTTGGGAATGCAGAGTTTCCCAAGTGTTTTGGGAATGAATTACCTCTAAGTACGTCATTCTTGTTATTGGTTGTCTTCATTGGAGAGGAACCATTTTAGGAGATCAATGGATTGCAAAAAGCATGGCAATGTGTATCAAATACTATAATATTGATTCAAATTTCATTTTTATGAAAACGTTTTGATATTGTATTACTCAAAGGAAGAACTCTCTTATTAATGGGATAACTATATTACTCAAATGAAGAACTCTCTTGTGAAGGAAATTTCCATGTTAAGGTGTTGTCTCCAAGATTTTTTTATTATCAGATAGCTCAAATTTACTAGTGAATATGGAATAGGGTTACATGATGTTCTCTTCAAGGAACAATATTATGAGATGACACAAATTAAGGAGTGAATCTAGAATAGGGTTACAAGAGATAAAATGGGGGTTATAAACATATGGGCTAAAATTGGCCTAAGGAGGATCACACTCATAACACTAAGAATATGAACACACCGACTGAGAATACAGACCACAATACCTCCCAAAGATAAGAGAAATGGTTAATTTCATAAGGTGTGAAGGCTATCCAAATTTAGGTAACATTAGCTTTAAAGATCTAGTCTAGTTGGCATTGCCACAATAGGATAAGTGTTACAAAGAAATAAATCCTCAATGCAAAGTGATATTGGATTGTTGTAGATGGAAAGAAAGGGGAACATCTCCACTAAAACTGGACAATAATTTTAAGAGACAACTTCGAGGAGGAAAAGGTGCACCCTTCAGCTTGGAAGAGAGAACCTAGAGGAGAGTCGTTATTTACATGAGAGAATTTTCAACTTGAAGAACTAAAATTTTCCTCTATTTTTATCATTACAATTGAATACCTTATGGATATTATCCCAGGGATAGTCAATATAACCCCATTTCTTGCTCAATAATCCAAAAATAATTGCAACTGACATTCTAGAAATAATTTAAAACAAAGAGATTTCTCATAGGTAGGTTTCTCAGGTTCATATATAGAGATGCACATGTAAAATATTTTATAAAAACAAAATGGGATAACTGTATTACCAAAATAAATTGGAGATAATAATCTCCTTAACTTGATAGAAGCCATTAGGCCAATCTGGAAAAACCTGAAGATACCATAAATTTCTCAAGCAAATGGTTCAAAATCAGAGTAAATACTAGCGTAGGGTGTGTAAATATGGGTATAGAAATAAAAAGAATCCACGGACACAAAAATGTAGCCAACCTAATCCCACATAAATAGAGGTAGTTATTTTATGGAAACTCTCACTATAAAACTAGCTTGAAAATCCCTTGAGCAACTTATGATGAGACAAAGCTAATTGGGACAATTTACATGGCTCTATAAATGATAGAATCACAATACTTTTACATTGGTGAATTTTGGACCATATGGGCAATAAATAAAATATTAGATGAAAGAACAACGAATGTGGCACTAACAAAATTACTCACTCTACTCCTTCTGATATATATGTAGGGTAATCTAATACGGGAAATTTTCCTTGAAATTGTGACTTAGGAGACAAAGTCACATTGTCATAACATATCTTAGATTAGTCTCCCTAAGCATTTTAATAGCTAGAATAATGTTGTAAGCTACATCTTTGAGGTGTTGGTTATGGAAATAGTTTCTATGGAGATGCCTTTCTATATTTCAAAATGGGATAATGAAATAAGACATTGAAAACTTCTTCTTCTTCTTCAAATACCACTACCATTTGTCAAAACAATGCCTCTGGATACCTAAAAAATGTTCTACAAAATGGTGGATAACAAGTTGAACATATGATTTTCACATAGCTAAGTTGAATGTGATCTATGTATATACTTTTGGTTGGTTTATCGATCATACATGCTTTTTTCACTTTCTAAAACTTATACGTGGAGTATTCACTTCCACATGATGAGTTTTTCCTCCTATAGAAAGAGTAAATCCATAACACATACACATTCTTTGGGCATCTTCTAGAGCATTAAAGAAAACCTACATTATGTTCACCACATAGTTCACCTCCAAATCGTATTCCTTAGCATATTTCACTGCAATATTTTGAACTCTCCTCCTCCTAAGGAAAATATCCATATTGGACAAGCCCCTGAAAACTGGTTTTAATAATATCTATGTATTCAAAGGAAGAACTCTCTTATGAAGGAAATTTCCATGTTAAGGTGTTGTCTCCAAGGAAAACGATTGTCAGATAACTCAAATTTACTAGTGAATCTAGAATAGGATTACATGATGTTCTCTTTAAGGAACAATATTATGAGATGACACAAATTAAGGAGTGAATCTAGAATAGGTTTAGAAGAGATAAAATGGGGGTTATACACATTTGGGATAAAATTGGCCTAAGGGAGACCAAAATCATAACACTAAGAATATGAACACACCAATTGAGAATATTGACCACAATACCTACCAAAGGTAAGAGAAATGGTTAATTGCATAAGGTGTGAAGGCTACGCAAATTTAGATAGCACTAGCTTTAAAGATCTAGTCTAGTTGGCAATGTTACAATACGATAAGTGTTACAAATAAACAAGTCCTCAATGCAAAGTGAGATTGGATTGCTGTAGATGGAAAGAAAGGGGAACATCTCCACTAAAGTTGGACAATAGTTTAAGAGGTATCTTCATGGAGGCAATGGTGCACCTTTCGGTTTGGAAGAGAGAACCTAGATGAGAGTGGTTATTCAGAGGAGAGAATTTACAACGTGAAGAACCAATATTTTCCTCTCTTTTTATCATTACAATTGAATATCTTACAAATATTATCACATGGACAGTTAGTATACGCCCATAGATTTCTCAATAATCCAAAAATCATTGCAACTAACATTCTTGACAAGAATAATTTTAAGGACAAAAATTTATCTCAAAATGTAGAAACCTTGGTGAATCTTGCTAGTCCTTAATATGAAAACTATAAACTGTTTGGCGATATTTTTGTAAAAATATTCAAATTTATAAGGATTTTATATGGTTTCTATAAAATTTGGGCTATTTTTAAGGTAAAATAATTTTATTCTATAGAACTTGGGTGAATCCTTTTTAGAAAAAATGGAAATTAGCAAATCATTTTTGGTAAAAAGCATGGAAAATTATCCCATGGGAGAAATTTAGCCCCTAAAATTTTCCTTGATTTTGAAAATAATTTAAAACAAAGATCTTTCTCATAGGTAGGTTTCTTAGGTTCATCACCAAATATGCACCTGTAAAATATTTTATCATAATAGAACGAGGTAATTGTATTACCAAACACAATTGGAGATAGTCAACTCAACTTGATAGAATCCATTAGGACAATTTGGAAAAACCTAAAGTTACCATATATTTCTCAAGTAGATGGTTCAAAATCAGATTAAATATTAGGGCAGGGAGTGTAAATATGGGTATATAAATAAAAAAGAATCCATGGAACACAAATGTCACCAACCTAAGCCCAGGTCAACATGGGAAATTATTTTATACCAAATCTCACTATAAAACTAACTTAAAAATCACATGAGCAACTTATGATGAGACAAAGCTAATTGGGACAATTTATGTGGCTCTATAAATGATAGAATTGCACTACTTTTACATTTTTGGTATGTACGTATTACTAGTTATACTAAATACAAGATTTGGAACATTATCTAATCCTTGTATAAAGGGTAGAAATAGAGAGGAACTCTGTTAATAGTATAGCCAACCCATACATGTCATTCTAATGAACTTTTGGCTAATCATGTTAATGAAAATGGAAGACTTGACCTAGAAAAATGTGTAGAAAAGGTAAGAAACTATGAAGACTAGAACATAATCACATAATAGATTAAATGATGATAACTCGAAAATGAACATGATAAAAATTATTTTCCATTGCTTACAACTACAATAAAAGGTTGCTCAAAGAAATATGAAGGTGCAATTTCCTTTGAATAACTTACTGTGCTTTCATTGCAATATAAAATTGATTTCAAAACCATGCAATGAAAATAAAATTAAATAAATACGATTAAAATTTGAAATCATGCAAGAATAAATAAATAGTTAAAGTTACAAATTTGGCTGAATTGATTATTGAATTGAAATCTATATAGAAGGGTATCCAAAATATTCCAAATATTCAAGAATCGTGCTATTTCTCTATCTTTCCAATACCCTCATTCAAATACCCTCCAAATGTTGTGAATAAACTGTGCTCAATGGTGCTCTTTTCCACCAAGAAATCGTACATGATTTATACTAGATGGGAGGGAGAAATCACTACTATAAATCCCCTTTTTCTTTGGAAATCGGGTGAATGGAAGATTGTAGTTCCCCATACCATGAAATTGGTGCGAATGAAAGCATAAATCTCGATTTACACCAAGTGTGATGGCAAAGTTGCTACAAGAAATTTCCATATTTCTAGAAATTGGGTGAATGGAAGCTTGTAGCTCCAATTTTTTGGGGTGATATATATATATTTTTTCTCTCTCCCTCATAAAAACTTGGGCTAACCCTCTGTACAATTTTTCTTTTAAAATAAATTAGGGACGAATTATAGAAGTTTTAAAAAAACCACTACAATACAAAAAATTCTCCCAATCAAAATTTGGAACCCCTTAATTTTGCCCCTAAAATTTTCATTTATATGAACCAACGGTTTCCAACCTCTAATTGAATTGCACTAGTCACCCATGAAAATGTCTTGATATATACCGATGACTCTCAATTTCCTCCTAACACAATAGTCGTTGGGAGATTTTATTTATATATTAACACTTCATTGTTCTTGAAAGGTTCATTAGAAACGTCAATTGAGGTCGATTTAATGATGAATGGTATATCATGACCTCTGCATCACATCCTACCACCACACATCCATTTACATTTACCCTAACTGTTGATTAATGTTGGTTGTCATTGATGTCAACCCTTGAAGAAAGCCCCGTAGCACAAAGGTTGGGTAATGGACCAAATATTGTTTGATGTAAAGATGACTCGTTATTTTCTTATCATGGTTGATAATAAGTAGAAATGGATGAACTCCAAAGTGGTCCCCTTATGTTGAAATCCCTCATGGGAAGATTCTTTGCGGATTGAGTTATCCTAGAAGTATGGTTAGAGAACCCATGCTTATTTGTGGAATAATGAGATGAATTCCAGTGAATTTGTCAGTGAAACTATCTTATATGGATATTTATTTTCATGAAATTTCCGTTGGTATGTGGAACGTCACATAACTCCTCACGGTTAGAGAGTTATGGCCATGAGAAGTTGGAGAACCCAGGTTTGGGTAATGGACCCAAGTTTGTTTGATGGATAACAGTATGAGTTTTGATATATTTTCAGGTAATACTATTCTATATGGATAGTACATGTCATTTCATTTCTGGTGGTATGTGGAACGTCACATAAATCCTCATGGTTTGAGAGTTATGACCTTACGAAGTTGGAGGACCCTCATATGTCATCTAGAAGCCCCAAAAGATCGAAGTAGTCAAAGTGGTTTAAGAGATTTTAAAAGGTAAATAATAAAGTGAGGTGATGAGTGTACTATAATTCAAAGTGAATACAAAATAAATTAATTCAATAATAAATTTAATGGAGAAAGTAGAAGTGGGTTAACCCTAAAATAAGGAAAGTGGGCAAAGTGCCCTAGAAGATGTTTTTAAGGAAGCTACTTGGAGAGTATAAATAAGAGGCACGACTCTCTCATTTAAGACACACTTGAAAATATTGAATACCTATAGGTGTCTGAGGTAACCAAAGGATATATAAGCCGAATTTATGAGGAAAGTGAAGAAAAGAAGGATGGAATTCAAGGAAGGATAAATTCTTTTGATGATGCTTTCTAAGGTATGTTTTTTTCATGTCATCTCACCATTATCACAATAATTTTTTTTATAGAATGATTCAGACCTTGAAATTTCTATGAAATTGAGGAAACATATCCAAACATCTGTGGTAAAAAAATCAACTTTGGGTCGTTTTATTTTTAGAGTTACACTCCGTGGAAAATAGGGTTTGTGGCTAGTCCCAAAACTAGTCAAAAACAAGTGTTTCGGGTAAAAACGTCATAAACTATTCATAACAGATACAAATTTAGTAATATCAAATGTGTTGGTTAGAGTATAGTCTGTAGTATTTTGTGTAACAGTTTCAGATCAATTCAAGAAATATTCCGTGCGGGGTACGTTCTACAAGGTCACTCTCTAGAATAAGCCAGAATTCAACAAGGTGTGCCATTTTTGCCATAAATCCTTTTCTGATAGGTTCCAAGTAGTGACACCTGGAGGAATTGCATAAAACACACTGAATACAATTGTGTATGAGTTTCAGATATTTATTTATTACATGTACAAAGTTATGATTATTTTAAGTTAGGGTTGTTGACTAATCCAAAACTAGTCTTGTGAGACTAAAGAAACGTTTGTAGGTAATTGATCATATACACCAGTTCTATTACGAAGTTACAAATCATATTTGGATGATGAAATTGATGAGGGATTTTGGTTGAGGTACAAGTTGGGTACATGGTTGAGACAAGTAGTTGATGAGTTGGCACATACATGAGGTGTATAGTTTATGATGTTGGTACATATTGATGAGTACTTGAAACATGATTGGTACATACTTGGTACATGGTTGTTTGCACTTGTTTATGGTACATGTTGATTATTGATTGTTTGCTACAGGTTGGTGCATGGTTGATGCACTTGTTTATGGTACATGTTGATTACTGGTTGAGGTACATGTTGATGCATGGTTCAGGTTTATTGGTACATGTTTACAATGATATATCTCATAGTGATAGTGTGACAGTGGTTCCATCCTTCTACTTTTACTTCAGGGTGGTTGGACGGGGCAAGGATAGGTGGTTTTAGCCACCTTCCGATTGTAGCCGGAGATTATAGGGGGTTGTAGACTCCTTCTGGTTCTAGCCAGAGAATTGGGGAGTTGGAGAGTCCCTCAGGTTGTGGCCTGAGAAACTAGGGGGTTGGAGCCTCCTTCCAGTTGCATCTGAAAAACAAAGGAAGTTGGTGCTTCCAATGAATGTAATTCTTCAAGACATATAAGATAAAGCATTCCGTGGTTTTCTCCCTATTTGGGTTTCCACGTAAAACACTGGTGTACTGTGTATGTGTGTGATCGTTAATTTCTTATTGCTCATTATTGGATAATAATTCTACATTGATATAACACTTGGATTATTTGGAGAAAAATGATTATAATTACACTATTACTGATTCACCCCCCCTCTTAGTAATCCAACAATTGGTATCGGAGCGGGTTCCTTCAGAAATCAATTTAACCACTGAAAGGTAGATCATGGAGAGTACCAACTCATATAAAAATGGAATACCACACTTTGATGGACAACAATATGCTTTTTGGAGCAGAAGGATGAAAACATATATACAAGCACAAGGGTTTGAAATTTGACAATCAATTGTAGATGGATACACAGTATCAACAGTTCCACCAACAAATGACAAAGCAATGAAACTTGGTCAGATTAATTCCAAAGCTACAAATGCACTTTTGAATGGTCTCAGTGAAACAATATTCACCAAAGTTGCACATTGTGAATCCACCAAAGAGATTTGGGACAAGCTTCAAAACATTTATGAAGGAGATACAAAAGTCAAAGGAACAAAAATTCAAACTTACAGAGGTCAGTTTGAACAACTAAAAATGAAGGAAGATGAGAATATTGCAGCCTACTTCTTAAGAGTTGACGAAACAATGAATGAAATTATAGGATTGGGAGAATAAATCGAAGAATCTGTAATTGTTCAAAAGGTACTAAGATCTCTTCCTATGAGATTCAACCCTAAGATATCAACACTAGAAGAAAGATCGGATATGAAATCGATAAACATGGATGAACTGCATGGAATCTTCACACATATGAAATGCGAATTGAACAAGAAAATATAGATGTAAAAGAAGCAGTCTTCAAAGCATCGAAAAGATCAAAGCAAAAGAAAAAAGAACAAGAAGAATATAGTAGCAACAATGACGTCTCAAAAGATGATGAAGAAGTGGCCAACTTCGTCAAAAGACTGAACAAGGGAACCAATGGTAGGTATATAGGTAAGCTTCCTTTAATTTTTTTTAATTGTGATGGTATTGGTCATTTTGCTAACAAATGTCCTCATAAGAAAAAGAGAAATGATGAAGGTTACTCAAAGGACAAACACACATATGAAGACAAAAGAACTACAAATAAAGAGTTCAAGAAAAGATTATGCATCAAAGAAGACATCTCATCATCAGATGAAGATGAAATCAGTGACAGTGAGACAAGAAGAGTTCTATTCATGGTAGTAACAGATTCTGACAAAGAAGACTCCGAAGAAGAATATGAAGAAGCCGAAGAAGGATATGAAGAAGTCGAAGACGAAATTAAAGAGGCAGAAGTTGACTATCGATAAGAATTAATGTGTTCCATAGAAGTTATTAGAAGAGAAAAGAAGAAAAACAAGAAACTACAAGCAAAACTAGACAAGAAAAAGGACACTCGAGAACTAGAACAAATGATCACAAGATTGAAGGTTCAAATAGCAGAAGATAAAAGAATTGAAGAAGAAATCAAAGAACAAACATAAGAAAAGGACAATATCATTGGAAACTTGGAAGCAGATATTGTCACACTAAGAAGGGATATTCAAAAGAAAAATATGCAGAATAGCTCAAAAGTTCTGGATGAAATTATCAGTAGTAAAAAATCTCATCTTGACAAGTATGGACTTGGATACAATCAGACATAAAAGGGATAAAGATACAAAACAATAGAGCAAGAAACAAATCCAAAAAGCTATGTAGAAACAATCAAAGGGGATATGAAGATGTACAAGGAATATTACAGGGACACTCCTCCACTGAGAAGATTCAGATTTCAGAATCAACAACAGACCGATAGGCCTCAAGAAGAAGAAGGATTCATAAGAGTGCCTTCTTTCAGAAGATATTCAACTCCCAGGTATCAAACGATATTTTTTGGTTTATGTTATGCATGCAATAATTTTGGACATAAAGCTGTGAATTGCAGAGCTAACAACAGGAAATTTTTTCTAAATTACTCAAAGGATCTTGGAAATTTTTTCTAAATTGCTCGTCTTGCTCCTATGGATGCTCTGAACTTCTTTTCGCATAATGATCTTATTTATGAACAACTTGAAATAATTTAAATAGGGAATAAACTGTCGTGTTGTGTCAACCAATTAACTCGGGTTATGAGTGAAAATCAAACTAAATCTTCCACCGAATATCTACAATTCAAGTCATCATGGGTTGACGGCGGAGGCGTGGAGGGTGGTGCGCTCTATTTTGTAATTTCAAATGGATGATTTGATCTGCACATGAAGTAATAACTAATGAAATATTTGGAATTAATTAGTTCTTTAAATGCTTCGAATCTAAACATATCTTAGCGTTAAAATGTCCCATTGCATAGTTTTCTTAGTGGGTAGATCAGGATCGACGATGCCTGGTGAATGTTTTCATTGGTATCCTCCTATTAATAACTTTCGATGCCGATTGATTTCGTCGTACGACATTGACGTGGAAAAACTGACTCAGGGTGTGACTTGGGCCTTGGGAACCAATAATGACTCAGGGGAAAACTAGATTGTATGTTTATCGACTCTGGAAAAGACATATGGAAGATGAGGACATGTGGTTTGATCGTGTATATCAATCAGAGTCACGGTTTTTTTTTTTTTTTTTTNAAAATAAACCTGTGGTTGCCTATAAGATATCGGGGGTTGGCGATCGAGAAAAAACTATTACGTTTTCTACGGACTCACTTTCTCAAAAATCGCCGATGCCAAAATGCTTCAGGGATCGACTATCGGTGATACCCTTGTGTAATGCTTGTCGTCAAAGAAATCTTCCTTTTTCTGATGCCGATGAAGACTGATGCTCGACGATTGCAGTTTTCTCGAGTGCTTTACTTTCATCTTTTAATTCTTTCCACTGTCGAATTTGGACACATTGGGTGAAACATTTTTTTTTTAGCTGTTGATTCTTATTGAAAATTTAATCTTTTTAAGTCGTGGGTTTTCATAGATTCAAACAAAATTTTAAAGACTTAATGAGAGTCAAGATGGTAATCAAACACAACATTTTTCACAATGAAGACAAATCAGACAATGCAAAGAGATCAAGTGGTACCCAAAAAGTAAAATTTGACATAGACTTTTTAGGGTGTGTTGAGTGCTCAACAAATGGAGACTTATTGGGTGAAAGAAGAATCTCTGTTCCTTCTTTAGGTTCGACTGATGCAAAAGCTGGTGGAGAAATTAACTGGTTTTTTTAAATCAGAGCCTCTTTTTACCTTTGCATTTGAAATTCTCTGGTTGATGCTTCCGGGTCTGCCTGTGGGGTTTTCAACTTTTATTCCTTCTTCATTTCCAGTAACTTTGATTCACACTCTTTTTATGAAAATCTCGTAAAGTATCCACTGACATGAAGCCTTTAGTTACCTTTACTCACTTTCTACGGTGTTGCTCCACTGCCAGTGAGCATCCATAGCCTCGACAGAGTCACCCTGACATCATATACCTTTCTTCGCTGCCAGCGAGATTCCATAGCCTCGACGGAGTTATCTGCATACCCTCTCCTACTGT
The DNA here is from genome assembly GCA_009831015.1 of Picea engelmannii. Taxonomy (NCBI): domain Eukaryota; kingdom Viridiplantae; phylum Streptophyta; class Pinopsida; order Pinales; family Pinaceae; genus Picea; species Picea engelmannii. Next base: position 210,148 of record ML786760.1, on the reverse strand, counting down.
TCACTCTTTTGATAAAGTCAATTTTATTTCGACAGAATGCCCTGAGTGAGTGGGAGAGGATGACATTTTTTATTTTTCAAAATGAGATGGTTAAAGTGAATCCTTTGCCAGCCTTGTCTTTGGGGATCATGTAGTCCTTTTGAGCTTATCATATTTCCCTTAAGGTTTTACCAGACCACCGGGCAGACACTTTTGCATTTCTCCCAAGTTGTCCATTTGCATGGGTTAGATAGAGGACCCCTCGAAACAACCGTAGGTTCCTCGATGCTTCTTGTGTTGTATGTGAGCAATGAGTTAGGAACAAAGTTTGCTATGTCACATGATTTGAGATCAACCATTGTCTTGCTAAACAAAACCTTCAAAAGTATAAAAAACAAAGAAGCAAAATAAAGAAAAAAATGCATTTCGCAATTGACCTAGCTAAAACCAAAAACATGAAAACACGCACGCAAAACATAATATATATATATATATATATATAT
>ML786760.1:197044-209163 GCA_009831015.1 Picea engelmannii | reverse complement strand
ATGGAAATATTGTTTTAGGGCTTGGCCATTTACTGGGAGGGCGTCAGGTTCCCCCCTCAGATTCTGTAACCGATAAGTGTCTACCTCAATCTTCTTGGCCACCTGAAAAGGTCCGAGCCATAGATTCTAAAACTTAGAATGTTTGCCTTTGGGCTCGTTTTCTCTGTCAAATTTGAGGACTAAGTCTCCTACTTCAAAATTCTTCTCTTTAGCCTTATGCTTGTCAAACTATCTTTTAACGATCTGCTGGTGGGCTATGAATTTTGACTTATCTTTCTCCCTTTCTTCTTCTAACATGAGAAAGGTGTCAATTCTTTGTTGTAAGGTTGATGAGGGATCCCCCCCTGGACTTCTGCGCAAGTTGAAGATATGGGAGATATAGTTTGTTTGGGAGAATGACTTCTTGTCCGTATACTATAAAGTATGGGGAATTTCCTATAGATTCCTTGGGTGTAACTCTATTTTCCCATAAAGTGTTGTGGACTAAATTATGCATATTCCTTTGGTTATCTGCAACTGTTGTCTTCAATATCCTTACTAGGTTCTTATTAGTTGATTCTGCCACTCCGTTTCCCTGTGGATAATAATTTGTAGAGTATCTAATTATGATTCCTTTGTCTAGTGCAAACTCTGTTAATAAGGTGGAAGAAAAATAAGCTGCATTATCGAAGACAGGAATAAAAGGGACACCGAACCTTGTAATTAGCTGTTGTTCTATGAACTGGATTACCACCTTCTCATTTACCTGGGTCAGAGGAATGGCTTCTGCCCATTTCGTGAAGTAATTGGTGGTAGTAAGTATGTACTTGTGTTGTTTTGAAGAGCTTGGTGTAATTTATCCTATGATTTCCAACCCCCATTACTCAAAAGGCCTAGAAACGGTCATCGGTTAGAGTGGGATTGCTGCTCTCTTCTCTCTCCCAACGCTTATTTGACAAGTTTTACAGTTCCTAGCGTAGGTGTGAGCATCCTTGAACAAAGTGGTGGTGTCTCCTGCAAAATGTCTACTAGTGGGGCCATCATGGAGCTCCTTCAGAACTTTGTCTGGATCTTTACGTTCGAGACATCTTAAAAGTACCCCATCATAATTAACCCGAAAGAGCACCGAATTTATGAGGCGATATTGTGTAGATTTTAACCTGAGAGCTCTCCTTTCTCTAGGGTTTAGGTCTTCTGGGCAAGTCCCGTGATGCAGGAGATAAGTCAACTTCTCATACCAAGACTCTTTCCCTGGGGAGATGTACGAAGCTTCACCACACCATAATTCCATTTCATTTTCCCATCCAGGGTCTTCATTCACTTGGTCTTGAGCCTCAACTGTCAGTTTGCATAATCCTTGTCCTTTAACTAGATTAGCAGGTTTTATATATAGATCAAATTCTTGGACTACTTCCATCCAGTTCCCCCTTCTTCCCCCCATATCCTATTGAGTAAATAGGGATCAAACTGCGGGGTGAGGCACAATTACTTTGGTATGGTTCTTGAGGATGTAAGATTTGAAATGTTTTACTACTTTATAAATTGCATAAGCCTATTTATATATAGAAGGATAATTCAATTCAGCTCCTTGGAGGTTATTTTTCATGAACGACACTGGAGCCTCGTTGTTGTCATCATCCTTCTGAGTCAAAACTGCAGCTAACGATTGATCAGAGGTGAAAGTATAGAGGAAAAAATATTTGTTGAAATCGGGGCTTCGCAACACGGGGGCTTGAGATATAACATTCTTAATATCGTTGAAGGCCTTCTTAGGTTCATCATCCCAATTAAATTCGACATCTTTACAAATCATCGTTTGTAAGGGTTTGATGGTTTCTGCGAAATCAAGGGTGAATTTCCTCACAAAGTTGATTTTCCCGAAGAATGATTGCATAGCTTTTTTGTTGTGAGGTAACGGAGGCTGAGCTATAGCTTTAATCCTTTCTGGGTCTATGTGAATTCATGTTTGAGATATAACATGGCCTAACATCTTACCTTCCTCGACACTGAAAATAGTTTTTTTAGGGTTTAAGGATATCCCGTACTTCCTACATCTTTCGGAAATCTAGGTTAAGTGTTGTATGTGATCTTCTCTGTTCTTTGAATACAAAGTTACATCATCCAGATACACTACCACACACTTGTTGATTAGTCCTTGAAATTCTACATCCATTTCCCTTTGGAAGGTTTCCCCTGTGTTGATTAATCCAAAGGGCATGCGTTTGTAAGTGAAAGTTCCCTAGTTGGTTCGGAAGGTAGTTTTCAAATGATCTTCCTCTAAAACTAGAACTTGGTTGTAACCCGAGAAACCGTCTAGCAGAGAGAAAATCTCAGAGCCAAACACGATTTGCAAGAGTTGCTCCATCGGTGGGACTGGGTAGTTGTCCTTTTCCGAAGCTCTATTGAGGTTCCTAAAATCTACGCATAAGTAGATTTCTCCCTACTTTTTCCTCACAGGAACCAAATTCGCTACCCATGTGGAGTGTCTAACTTGAAAAATGATCTTGGCATCGAGTAGTTTCTTTAAATCCTGACACATGAGAGGTTCTAGGGATGGGTGGTACTTTCAGATCTTTTGTTGGAAGGGTTTCATTTTGGGTTTTAACGGGATAGTGTGTTGAATGATACAGATATCGTAAGTTTTTAGATCTCCGTAGGACCACACAAAGACATCTTGATACTGTATGAAGAGTTTGAGATAGGACTTTCTTTCCTCCTTAGATATTGTCTTACTGAGATTTACATTCTTGGGGTTTTCGGGGGTTCCTATATTTATATTTTCATGCATGGGACATGAACTATCGGTCTTCATGTTTTTGGGCCTCTTAAATCATTCTTTCAGGTAAAACATATTTTCTAAATTAGCTATCCCTTTCGGGATTGTGTGAGACTTCGATTTGTCCATTGGTTGACTTATATGAAGATTGGTTTCCGTCGACTGTCCCTGGAATACTTCATCATCGATGGCCAATTATTTAAAATTATCTTGGTTAGTCATAAAGTTTATGATCTGTTCATCCCCTTCAAAGACCTTCCAATTAGAAATATTGCTTGGAACCAATGGTTTGTAGAGTAGTTCCATAGTGAACCGGGAGGCTTCATAATATTCTAAAGGTGACAACCTTGAAGTAGCTATGGCGAGGGAATCAACCAGGATATTCTTTTCTCTAGGGATCACTATAATATTGAAAGCTTCAAAATGCTCTATTAACCTATGCACTTCCTGTTGATAATTGTTTAGGTGCCGGGAATTGCAATGTATAGTATTCCTTACTTGTCTAACAATGATCTCAGAATCTCCGAAAACCTTCAATTCCTTGACGTTTAAGTTTATGGCTTTCTTTAACTCCTGTAATAGGGCTTCATACTTGGCAGTGTTTTTTGTGCATTCGAACTCAAGTCTACAAGATAGGAAATGCCGTTTACCCTTTGGATCAATGAGGGTGCACCCTTCCCCAAACCCTTCCTTTGATTTAGATCCATAAAAGTATATGGTTCAAATTTGTGAGCGAAGGTTATCCGTCTCCTCTCTCTTATCACTTTCTTGCTCTCTTATCTTTTGTTCCATGATTTCTAGTGCAGGTTCTTGATAGAAGAGGTTTTCCTTTGTCGGTATTGATGATTTCTCTTGAAACACCATTTCAAAATTTGAGTGAGAGGGACATTAGATGAGAGGGGGGAGAATTTTCCGAAGTAGGAATCACAAGAATAATTGCCTAAAACAGGGAAATCTGTTGATGAGGGTTCGTTTAGGGTTTCTAGGTTAGTGACAATATGTTTCAGTTACCTTTCCCTATCAATTCTGATCATATTTTTGTGCCCCTTTAATGGTAACCAAAGGTGTGCCCAATATATACTAAAGTATCCATTTAACTTCTCAGACCAATCTCGGATTAGTAGTAATCCATAAGCTTCTGGGATGTCTATTATAATTATGTCAATCACTTTCACAAACTTAGGGTGCGTCGCTATTCTGATCATTACATCCTTGAGTTCTCCCATGACCTTAACCTGGCTTCTGTCTAGTTGTATCACATGTTTATCACTCTTGACAGGAACTGCGTTTAGTTTTTTACAGATAGACCGTGGCATAATGTTAGAGGATGCTCCTGAATCGACCAAACAGTTATGGAGGTTCCTATTGAAGAATTCAAATGTTAAAAGGAAAGGTGGGACAAAAGGTCTTCCCTTCTTATCTTCAGAGAAAGTGTTCATAGTTGGTTTATTCCCTAGGTCCGCGGGGATTGGATTTATTCCTGGGTAAGTTCTTGTCGTAGATTTTTCTACCATTTTCAAAGCCTGTAACATGAAGTCCTTTTGTTGAGGGATCCTACAAATTTCCATGACTGATATATTATCCTTCAACTTCTTCAAATATTCAATTATGTTGTAATTCAGCTTGGGCGATTCTCGTGTATGGATATTTATAGGGTTTCTTCGGGGAGCGAAAGGTGCTTTCAGGTGGTCGGGAGATGTCTTTTCCCCCGAAGCTTGGGTAGTAGTAAGATATTTTGAGACATGTGGAACCTTACTGCGCGTTTGCACAACCAAGAACTTTGAGGGTGGTTCTCGAGACTCAAATAAGTCACCGGGAGGCATGGTTAGGTCAGGATCCCATGTCAACATGGCTGTATCTTCTGGTGGATCAATATCTTCTTGATCAACGACATTCATAAATGAAATGCTTCATTTTTTGGTTAGGGAGACTTCGTCTAGAAACTAGTTGGCCATCAGATTCATGGCATGCACCCATTGAGGGAAGTCTCTTTCTGAGTGGTTTTCCTGGTGATAAGTACAAAAAGAATCAGATGCTACATTTCCTAGATCAATATTTAAGTTAGCTGGGTGAGGTTCAATTGATTTAAATGATGGGTTCCTTTTAAAGAAAGGCTTATAGGGCCTTTGGCCTTGGCTTCCCTCCCCTGCACTTATTTTCATGTCTATGATCTCATTTGATAACTTCTTTACCATGCATTGTAGGTCTTCTATGTCTCCATTACCCTTTTCGGGAACTTGTTCTGCTTGTTTCCCTAGCGGTGTAGTCAAAAGGAGTCCTCTCCTGGGAGGAGGTTGGACTTCTTTTTTAGCTAATGAGACCTAACCTTCTTTAGACCCTTTCATCTAGAACTCTATTGTTTTGGCTTCTTCAAAATTCTCAGCCAGGGTTCGTTTGGAAACCCTCTTCACAAACATGGAAATAGAAGCTGGGAGGGCATTATTGTATACTTCGATTTGCAACTCCTGAGTAGTTTTAGCTTCAGGATGGAATTTGTTCAAGATAATTGTGAATATTTGATTGAAATATTTAAACCTTTCTTTCGAACTCATGGTGGTGGCAAACAACTTAGCCATCAGAGCTCCCATGGTAGTTTATTATCCAAATTTATCCAAGAAGTCTTTCTGAAACTTCGTCCAACTAGTTATGGATCCTACGGGTAAGTTGAAATACGACGTGGAAGATGAATTATCGAAAATGTAGGGGAACAACCTACAAACTATGTCTTCATGTTGGACATTCGTCAGTTTGATAGCCAGTATGAATTTCTTGATATGATCTTCAGGAAATCCCGAGGTCTCAGGATCAAACTTAGGAAGTAACTTCTCTGGATGTCGGGGAAGGTTATGGACTCGCCCTGATATGGCCAAAAGCATCTCTGGCTAACCAAGGTGATTGTTCTGAGCTGGGTCTCCCCTTTCTTCATCATGGTCATTGTTGTCTTCCATATCTTTTGATACTGAGTTAAACTCTTCCTCTTCCGAAAAATCGTCTGGTTCAGAGACATCGTTGACTGGCATTTCATGGATTAGATTTAGAGGGTGTTCGATTTCGGTGATTTTGAAATATATTAGGTCTTCTACTGTGTGCACAAAAACTTGGTCGGGGGTTTCGAACAATGGTCTTCTTTATTTTTTTTGTCTTCGAGGAAGTATCAGAGCTAAGGGAAGTGCACTGATCTGTCGAGCGTATGATCTAGTGATTCTTCTAAATTGATTTAATTCCTCGTGAGGAAGAGTGTAAGGTATGTCAGGGAACAAGCGTTCTTCCTCAGGATGGGGTGAGTTACTCATTTCAGGACTACTCAGTGTGTGTGGGATGTCTTGGGAATGAATAGCCATGCATGTGGGCTGTTATGAATCTACAGGTTGTTTGAAATATTATGTGAAATATGTATTCAACCATTCATCCTCCGACCCTCCTTCTAGCGCCAATTTTGTTGATGGGTCTTAGATCCGTTTACTCAACAGTAGGAATCAAACCCATCACCAAGGCCCAACTAGAATTTGCAGTGTTTAATAGTGGAATGGTTCTCTAGATCTTGTGATCTATCCAGTTAATCGATGAGCTTTACGTTTTCATGCGAAGGCCTCTCCTTCAGTTTGAACTTTCTCTCTTTTGTATTTTCTCTTAGGCGGGACTGATATAAGATGGAAAGCCGATATAAACCAACTAGGTAACACAACAAGAATAAGTTTAACTACTGGAGAAGAGGCTGAGCTTGGGATAACCCACTACTCAAGCATGCAGACAATAATTCCATACCACATGCCTAGTAATAATATGTTAACCATGTGAGTATCCCATTACTGACTGAGATACAAATCATCATAAAGAAAACACATATGCGATAAATAATTGCAAGTAAAATAATTCACTTAACTCTAATCATCCATCACATAATAACACAACGATTCATCTTCATCATTAAAGAAAAGAACTGTAAAAAATTGCATCAGATAACTTAACAATAGATTTAATAACTCTTACTCATTACAACATCCATCCATGAGACGAGATAGGAAATAGTTCTTCCCCACGTCCAATCATACATGCATTTGATGAAAACATAAACTTGTCTCTGTCCATAAGGACTTCTCAATTAAAGGTAGCTCCAAAATAATTATTAACAAAACCAGAAATGAGAGTTTCTTGCAACAACCATCGACCCTTAACTAATCGGTCAATGCTCTTATTTATAACATAAAATTAACTAAAAATAACGGCTAAAGTGTAGAAAAGAAAATAAAAATTCTCCACGTGGTGTTCTCTCCTAACATTTTGTCTAAGAGTCATCTCAATATATCACTTTAAAAGGGTGACTCTTCTCGTACTCCGACCAATTGATGAACAACTCCTCAAAAGTATGGGCATATGGGAATCTATTCTGTTTTATCAGGGCCACATAAATATCTCTGATCTCTACCACATGTGCCCAATACTTGACCAGACTGGCACTTAACTGTTGCAACATAGCCCGAGCTTTGATTGGGTGTTCCATAAATTGTTGCACCTGACCTGGCATTGTGTCCATCACCTTTGCCAGTATTTCGACCCATGATGAATCTTTCTGGGTGTGCGATTCGACTATGTCTCGCAAGTCAAAAAAGTCATCGGGTGTGCCGAACTCAGGGAGTCTGATATATTTCATCACCTGATTGATATTAATCCAATTATTCTCACACTTGGCCCATTTCTCTTGAATTTCTCGGTGTGGTTCCCGAGACATTTTTTCCCAATACTCGACTGATTTCTTTATGCGGTCAAGACTGCTTTCGTTCAACACCCGAATGTCGTTTTATTCTTTATCTCAGCCCTATTGGAATACACCAATGTAGTCGAATCTCTCCATGGCTTGCTGCACTTTTTCGTACCACCACTCCATATCCTTGCACGTCGTGATCTCCATGAGAGTATCTTCCCGGATCTCGAATATCCCTTTAGTGAATAGGTGCCACTTGACTGTGAACCTGCTATAGGCCTCCTTGAATTCACTCCTTAGGTACACTGCGACATGTGTGGTGTCCAAATAGTACTTAGCTAAGTGGCGCAAATGTTCCAATTCTTTCAGGGTGGTGACCAACTCTTTTTCATCTCTTTTAGCTCTGTCCAGGGTGGCATATGTGATTTCCATCCCTGCACCGATGAACTCAAACATCTTAGAATGTTCTGTGTTGACCAGATGTTCCTTTATAGTGATGAGGATGGAGCGATCTAGAGTGATCCTCCTTTTCTTGATGGTTCACTGGACGATAGTCTTCCTTTTCCTATCATAATCTATGGCATGTATGTCGGCTACTTCATCCACAGGTTCAGGGATTTGCTGATCCCCCCAGGTGAGTGTATTTCCCATACTTCCGGTGGTATATACTTGTTTAAGATTGGGTTCTTGAACTTCCTCGTTGTTGTTGGATTACTAAGAGGGGGGGTGAATTAGTAATAGCGTAATTATAATCTTTTTTCTTCAAATTTTATATCAATGTTGAATTATTATCCAATAATGAGCATTACGAAATAAACAATCACACACATACATAGTACACCAGTGTTTTACGTGGAAACCCAAATCGGGAGAAAACCATAGAATGATTTTTCTTATATGTCTTGAAGAATTACATTCATTAGAAGCACCAACTTCCTTTGTTTTCTAGCTGCAACTGGAAGGAGGCTCCAACCCCCTAGTTTCTCAGGCTACAACTTGAGGGAAGCTCCAACTCCCCAATTCTTTGGCTACAACCAGAAGGAGGATACAACCCAATATTCTCCGGCTACAACTGGAAGGTGGCTACAACCACCTTTCCTTGCCCCATCCTGCCACCCTGAAGTAGAAGTAGAATGATGGAACCACTGTCACACTATCACTGTGAGATATACCGCTTTAAACCTATGTTAGTGTCGAAAGTCACTCCTGGATTGCTTGCAAGAGCAGAGCCCGACACCTGTCAGTTTTTATGTCACGGTTTGATAAATGGGTGATCAAATGGGTAGAGACTCGAGGAGATATCACTCTAACTCGGGGACTGGATCTGGTACGTAAAGAACAAAGGAGGTCTAGAATCCTAACTTCATCCAGTGGGTTGATTAAAAGATGAGCAGGTGGAAGACTTAGTAAGAAAGGTGAACAAACAGCTCTGGGCAACATGCTTACAACGGTTTGTAGGGGAAAAACTCTGAATGTAGGATCCTCCTGGTTCAGGGCTTCAAGAAACTGAATAGAAGACTTGACTGGATCCTCTAATTCCAAGTCATTCAGCATTAAGGAAATCACAGGAACCGATTAGAGACTCCGTAACTATTACAGTGATCCATTACAACATCATCCTATAACAACTACAACTCGACTGGATCCTCCAATTCCGAGCTGCTCTAACACAGTATAACAAAGATGTAAAGAAACTGGCATTCATAAGGCAAGAAGTCTCAGAAGTCTAGAAATAACCAGAAAACAGTGCTTCATTAAAGTTTTACAACCGGGAGCTCTGCTCAACCATTGATCCTTTACAAAATGGTGAAAACGCCTACATATACTTGGATCTGACTCAGGCGCTGAAGGTGCGATCATATCATGAATTCAATGCTTGATGTTGAGGAGCTTCTCTATCAGGATGGGCTGTTAGTCTGCCTCAATCAAATCTGTCCTCTGCTCCCCTGTCATACGCCTCCTTAATTCAGCATGGCTCGCGCCAGGGGGTAGCTGAGCCCTTTGAATGTTGAACTGGCATGTGCAGGTTCCTCTGGTGAGTTGGAGACTCGGCGTGGATTTCCTGAAGATAATCGGTATAAGGGACCCTCCTGGGTAAATTTCAGCCGGGACCTCCATACTCTACAATAAATGGGTGACGCGAGGCTTCACCCACCCTCTTTCTCCTTTTCTGCTGAGACAAAGCGGCTTTTTTGGATCCCCGAGTGGAATCCCTGATGAAAACCCGACCCAGTCCATAGGTCTCTTCTTCTTTCCTCATGGTCTCCTGAACTTCACCGTGACCCTTTCCCGACTCTGTATCAGGTTTCGGGGTTTTGCGTTCCCCATTGTCAATAGTTCTTGACCCTTTGAACTCCCGATCATCGATTCTACGATGAGTGCTCTTTTTCCCTTAGCTCCTCCTGGCTAGGCTCAGGTCCATACGACCATGCGTCCACAAGACCGCAGCCTTGTGTCTCCCGTCGGGGTTTCGACCTTCCTGCCGTCGGGAATATCTAACCCTTAGAATTTTCGATCCCCGAATTACCGATGCGCCAGTGTATGGGTTAGCCTTCCTGGCTATACTATGGCCCTATGTGACCACATCAACAAATCTCATCGGGGTTTCATGTTTTACGGTGCTGAGGTGCACATGTACCCGGAACTCCTGATCCTCCGATCCCCGATGCGCTCCTTCACGCGCTGGTCCTTCCAACTCAGCTCCGGCTCATATGACCTACTCCCGTGACCACAACCTTATCCCGTCGGGGCTACGGGGTTCACGGGTTCAAGATGCACGAACTCCTTGCTTCCGGGATCTCCGATATCCCGATAGCCGATATGCTGACACCTATCCCAATTTGATTAGACGAACCAAGTCTGCTTAGAACTCATTGGGGCCCCCTCTTGCTAAATCCCGGGCAAATCGACAGCCCCGAAAACCCGATGACCGTCGATTTTCTTCGTGGATAGATCTCGGCTATCGACAACAAAACCTTGCCCGCTCACTTGACTCATAACCGGAGAAGAGATCCTTCCGCTGCTGCGCTTGGGTGTTTCCTGTGCAACCTGCAGGTCCGGGTGCTCTCGAGCCCAGGACAAGAATTATCGCTAACATTAGGCTCCATGGGGGATAGAGTCATCCCTGTGATGCTCTAAGAACTCATTCCGCAGCTTCAGTGCCTTGCTGTTGGGCTATGGAGTCATGCTCAAACATCCCGCTGCTGAAAATACAGGCCGAAAAATAAAAGTAACAAACTAAAGATACATGCTCAAAGGAGCTTATTTATATACAATCCTAAACTAATAAAACACTTTAGATGGGGCTAGGTGAAATCATATTTCCACCATATCCATTCAAGCAACTTCCTGGATAGAAGCTCCTTCCTTCTATTGATAATCACCAGTAGATAGTGTAACCGTGACAGCAGAATGGATACACTCTCCAATTTGTCCTCATAGGCTGGAGTTGAGGTGAAATAGGGTGGCTCCAAGGCATAGGGGAAATGCCACTACATGTATTTGCTGACAGGGTCATCGAATGAGTGGCGAATTTCAGAGAATTGGCGACAGACAACCTCTTCTACTCCACAATTGTTCACACGCGGCTGAAATTCTCTGACAAGCACAGGTGTGTGGACAACTGTCGTAGGCTTACTGATCTCGGGTGGCGACTGCTCGCTGACTGGCTCTGGATAGAAAAATAAATGCGCTCTCAGCCATTCCTCTGGTTCCTCCTCCTCTTTTTCGTGCACTTCCCCATCTTGTGAAATGGGAATGACCTCCCGATCCTTCTCTTCAAACCCAAATGTAAACACATCATGGGAAATATCATGAAGGAAGAAAGAGCAATCCTCTTCCACAACGAATCCTTCGTTTAAATCTGAGACAACAGGCTCATCGGGGGCAGATGTTAATTCTCTTACGGAATCTTCAATAATCTCCTCGAAAGAGCCATCTAGAACATCTGCCTTGGAGACTGGAAAATCCTCCCCATTGTCCTCAGATCCCGACCTTCCATGTTGGGCAGTGAGAGATTTTGTTTGCTCTATCAGTTCACTCAGAGAATCTTCTTCCCCCAGTCTTCTATCCTTACAACCTTCATCAGAGATATCATATCTGAGAGGATTTCTTCTTCTTGGTTCTCCCATGGGTCAGATTCATAATGACCATAAAGAGGACCCGTGGGAAAGCTTTTTTCATAATCACCCTCAGTAGAGCTGCTAAGGGCCTCTGCTTCAAAGGATGGGAAATCTTCAGCGTATTGTTCAGCTTCCCACCTGTCAAATCTGGCAGTGATAGATTTTATCAGCTCCATAACTTCGCCCGAAGTAGAAGAATGGGGAGGAGAAAGGACTGATTCCTGATCCAGGTCATCAGGATCATCCTCATAGCCTACATAAGAGACAACTTTATCTTGTATACATTTGTTGTAGTATCCCTCACAACAACTATGAAAAATCAACTCAGAGGGATAAAGCTCCTGACAATAGGCAGTGAAGGCTGCATGGAATTCACTGAGTGAAGAAATGCTAGCAGTGGGTAAAGAATGATACCATTTACGCGCATCCCCTGCTAACGAGAACATGAACATCTTTAGTAATACATCCTCATGATGTATCTCCCACTGACGCATGAGTTCATGAAACTCACTGAGGTGCTGAGCAGGGTTGTCCTCTTCAC
>ML786760.1:146579-192171 GCA_009831015.1 Picea engelmannii | reverse complement strand
TCACCATAAGGGGACCACTTTGGAGTTCATCCATATTTACTTCTTATCAACCATGACAAAAAAATAATGAGTCATATTTACATCAAACAATATTGTGTCCATTACCCAAAACTTTGTTCTATGGGGCTTTCTTCAAGGGTTGACATCAATGACAACTAACCTTAATCAACAATTGTGCTTCGAAGGCTCGACTTCTGTTTGTCACTCATCGGGGGTTTGAGTATCGATTGAAATAGAGGCATTGGGAATAGAATCAATACTTACTTGTTCATCGGACGTTGAAATGCCAATTTCTTGTTGTGGGGCTCCTTCCTCTGGCTCGCTCGACCTCGGTTCGTCCCTCAGACTGTCTTCTTGGGTTTTCGGTGCATCGATAAGCTTAGTGTCTGATACACTCTCGGCATCCTTTTCTTTCTGTGGGACCTCTTGGGTTTGGACGTCGGGGAGAGGAGAAAATGTCTTCTCAGGTCCCTTTTATTCTTCGACATACACAGGGGTCCCAAGAGATACCTATGGGCTCTCATCATCATCATATATATTTATAAACTCACTCAAGGGGTTCGATGCGGCGGTCCTCTGCGATGCTTCGAAGATCTCTGAAGGCCATAGGCTGAGTGAAAATATTCTTGGTTGATGTTCTGATGACTAGTTTTGGCCTTGGAACGAATTCTAATTGCTTTGCTGGCCCTGGGGATGAGCCTTCTCCTACCTTCGATTCTTTCATCTTGCGTGCCCTCGACGATCACATATTACTTGGTTTCTTTGGAGGCATTGTTCCTGCAACCGAAATCAATCCTTTAGGGCATGCATACAGAGGAACACCAGACAAAAATTGTATGAAGTGAAGCATAAAAAATCCACATACTGGTACATACATGTAATGCTTGCTAAACCTGTTGTTTAATACTCACGGGATCTTGGAAACTTTTTTCGAATTGCTCATCTCGCTCCTCTGGATGCTCTGAAATTATTTGCATACGATGATCTTGTTTATGAACAACTTGAAAGAATTTAAACGGGGAAGAAACTGTCATGTCGTATCAACCAATTAACTTGGGTTATGAGTGAAAATCAAACGAAATCTGCCGCCGAATCTCTGCAATTCAATTCATCATGGGTTGACGACGGAGGCGCGGAGGGTGGTGCGCTCTATTTTGTAATTTCAAATGACTGATTTGATCCGCACATGAAGTAATAACGAATGGGAGATTTGGAATTAATTATTTCTTTAAATGCTTCGAATCTAAACGTATCTTAGCGTTAAAACGTCCCATCGCATTGTTTTCTTAGTGGGAAGATCGAGATCGACGATGTGTGGTGAATGTTTTCATTGGTATCGTCCTGTTAAGAAATTCCAACACCGATTGATTTCGTCGTATGATGTTGATGTGGAAAAACTGACTCAGGGTGCGACTTGGGCCTCGAGAACTGATAACGACTCAGGGGAAAACTAGATCGTATGTTTATCCACTCTGGAATAGACATATGAAAAATGAGGACAGGTGGTTTGATCCTGTACATTAATTAGAGTTGGTTTTTGTTTTTTTAACAAGAACACGTTTTAAAAATAAACCCGGGGTTTATTATGCCGATAAGATATTGGGGGTCGACGATCAGGAAAAAACTATTACATTTTCTACGGACTCACTTTCTCAAAAATCGCCGATGCCAAAATGCTTCGGGGATCGGCTATTGACGATACCCTTGTGTAATGATTTCCATGAAAGAAAGCTTCCTTTTTCTGATGCCGATGAAGATTGACACTCGATGACTGTGGCTTTCTCGAGTGCTTTTATTTCATCTTTTAATTCTTTCCGTTGCCGAATTTGGATGCATCAGGCGAAACATTTTTTGTTTAGCTTTGGATTCTTATTGAAAAGTTAATCCCTTTATGTCATGGGTTTTCATAGATTCAATTTTGTTTTTAAAGAATTAATGAGAGTTAAGATGGTAAGCAAACACAACATTTTTCACAATAAAAATGAATCAGACAGTGCAAAGAGATCAAGTGGTACCCAAAAAGTAAAATTTGACATATAATTTTTAGGGTGTGTTGAGTGCTCAATAGGTCCTTCATCGGATCTACGCTCTGGTGTTATCCTTGCTTCTTCCAAGAGTTGCTGCAATGTTGTTAAATATGCCTGCACCTGCTGGTGCAATTCTTTTTATTTGCATGACGCTTTCTCAACTGCTTCTTCTGTGACATCCATGACTTAATAGTCGATTTTGTCGATGTCATCATATGTCAGAGTATAAATGAATGACTCTTTGTGATATTTTTTTTCTTGCGTGTATGGGGTTGGCCCCTTGCCCTTGTATTTCCTCTTCTCTTTGAATGTTTCCTGCACATGTTCTGTGCCTTTTCCTTGTTCATTTCTTTGTCCATTACCCTATTCATCACCCTGTTCTTCTGCTTCATTATCAAGGTGCTTCACGTATGTGCCATCCGCTGGAATATTCCACTCTGGATCCCAATCCTGCATGATTAGGTGGATATATTCTTCCATGATCTTGTTTTTTTTCTGGACCCATTCTTCTCTCGAGTCCTTCTTTTCCTGTACATAGATATGATGTCGGTCTACTATGAACCGCGCAATCGGGGTGTATGCCTCTACCAATTGTGGTGAAATGCGTGGTGTATCTTTGATGCACTTCCAAATCCTTTCTCCATATAGGAAGAACTCCATGTTAGTGTCGATTTTTATTCTTTTGTTAGTTGTGTACCCGAAGTTATGATACTTAGTTGCTAATCATGGCTTACCTATGAGTCCCAAGAACTGCACATCCTTCGGCTCTTCCCATGCTGCGAACTCCATCAAAATTAACAGCCATAGATAATGGAATTCCATGCCTTTATCCTATGCTTCTTAGCAGTCAATGAGAAATTGGTTCAATAAGGCTCCCAGCTCATCGAGACCCTTCAATACATTTCTTAGTTGCGGCTATCGCTCCCATTGGAACTTGGTATTTTTTGCATTTACTTAGTAAATTACACATCGATGACTGCATTTCAAGCCTTACTGTTGGGTCGCATATGCTTGGTACATCCAACCTACGCACACCTCTAACTGTGTGAAAATTTTCCCTCATTTCCTTAGACAAAGTCTTGTCAATTTTCTTGTTTGCAAATAGAAAGTTTGGATCTTTTCCTTGCATTGGTAAGCATGTAATCCTTGGAATCAGGTCTATATCTATAGATATTGGCTTTTCCAACAATAAATAATCTCCATGCACACAAGTTAAGAGCAATTTGATGCATGCATTCACCTCATTGATCCATCCAAAATGTGGAATGTCAAACAAGTTTAGTGTGCCTACTTGCTTCAATCCTATGGCCCATACCTTTGGCACTAGTGTGCTCTGGTTCGTTGCTATATCTATCCTCAGTTCCAAGTAGTGCTACGACGCAAATTTAGGGAACTTTTCCCTGTCTGTAATATCATGGTCCACATATTTGATCTGCAAGACCCTCCCTAGCATGTCTTCATCCATGATGACTTCGTCTAGGATGTCGGGCATCACCAATTTGTAGTAGGGAGTCTTCTGCAATGTCACTAGTGGGGCATAATATTTCCTTGGCAGAATGTAGTCTCAGGGAAACCCCGGCTCTGAAAATGATGCTCCGAGAGTCTCCTCAACCTCTAGTTCTACTGTTTGTGCTCTTGTTCGAGATTTATTTGGTACGAGCATTGTTTCTTTTGGTGGTGCCATTTTTTTAAATTTGTTACCAAAGAAAACATCTTCGCCTCTAAGGTTTTTCTCATCTCTACAATACGTTTCTCATCTCTCTCTTACTCACATGCAACTCTAAGTGACAATAACCAATTCTTGTCGACCCTTCGCAGATTTTGTGCCCCTTAGCCAATTGTTCATGTCCCTTTGTTCCTGAATTAACTATCTTGTCCGTTAGTGATGTGTTGAATGCTTGATTTAATGGTGTTTTTTCACCATATCTTCCATTGGATTTGTACCTCATACTACCAGTATTTCACGATCCCCGACGATTGTTTCCATTTATGGCTACACGTTGTCTTTATGACTTGTCATTAATGCTCTTTAAATTTTGTTTTCACCCTTTTAATTCCTTTAATGGTCGTTACGGTCCTATTCTATGTGTTTCTTCTGTGTGTATCTAACTGTCTCTATTTTGTTTCTTTTATCTACACAACACTCACTTTTTCTGCGCCCTTACTCTCATTGTAACTTACTTTAATTTTTTATTGTTTTTCCTTCATTTTTATTTTCTCTTTTTCCCCTTTTCATTTATTTTTGTCTATTTCCTACTATAATACACTACTATGGTACATTCAGTCTTGCGCAACTCAGATTCATGCACATATGATTGACTGTCTCTATAGAGTTTCAAATGAATTTCATTCACCATGCCTCCCGAGGCTTCTCCATTTAGCATTTCCAACTATGCAAAACTTGCCTCAGTCACATGATGAATCACGTATGGTCCTAACCAATGCATTCAAAATTTTCCTAGATGCTGCATAAACTTACTTTCGTATAGTAATAGTAAGTCCCCCACTTGAAACATTTTCTTTTTAATGTGTTTATCATGCCATGCCTTTTCCCTTGCCTTCTAAACTTGCTGATGGAACCTTGTGACAAATTGATCTTCCTCAGGCTATACCAACAATGAAAATCTCTCCTCTACTGCACCAGAGTATGAAAGATCAGTAATCGTTGCAATGTGTAGAACAGGCACAATAAACTCCATCGACATTACTTCTTCTTTCCCATAGACCAACCTAAAAGGTGTTTGTCCTATCAACCGAATGAGAAGGATGGAAAAATAAATAGATGCAGAAAATCAAGAAGGACAATAGTTGAGAATGTAAAGGCAACATGCATGCACAAAGATAGGAAAAAAATGCACGAACAATGAGTTGTCATAGGGTTTTTGGATAAGTGAATACATTTTTGAGCCCTAAATTCTATGTATAAATATGTAATGAGTCAGGTGGAATAGGCTGTTGAATGCCAAAATTTGTTGCTATTGAGATAATAGATTGAGAATGAGAGAGACTCTATGTCTGAAGGTTTAGGAAGAGTTTCGTTGAGAGAGTCTTGCACTGCAGAGCGACTAAGAAAGATGGGGAAATACATCATGATGTATCTATTGTAAGTGTAGTGCGCAAGCCTGAGATGATTGCACAAAGAATAATAAAGAAGCCAACCGTTGTGGATGTAGCCCAATATCTGGGTGAACCATGTTAAATACTATGTCTGAATGTCTTTTTATGTGACTATTCATGAATGTTTTATTTATGCATAACTAGATCTAGATCTGTGTAGTAGATGATTGATGTATAGTAAATATGAATGTTACAATGAATAGTTTATGTTCCAATTTGTGTCACAATGATGTTGCATAATTGAAGTTTACTAATTAATCAAGGGAAAGAGATAAATAATACTTCACACAGGGTATATAAGTAAGAATTAACATGACGATATCTTCCCATCCCCTCGTCCCTACATAAACTTGGTTCCAATAGCCCCAATAGATGCCTCGGGTGAGACTTCACTTGCATGCAGGTGATGTCGAAAGGGCTGGTGTCTATAGGGTTTGTTGGTAGAATAAACTGAACCTAGGGTATTACAATCGCGCGCCAACAACACGCATGCATTTTTTGGTATTTATTCCTTAGGTAACTGGGAGATTGACCCATCAGTTACCCTTAATAAGAAATATTGTTGTCGTTGATAGCAAAATAGATTTGTATTATGACATGTATGATCATGAGACTTATACAACAAATATGGGATAAAGAAGGAGAATGGGTCCATTCTCTTGGGGTCAATGATAACTTGGCATTGTGCCATTCTTAGTCATGATTTCTTGAAAGTATGATCACTCCCATGATTGATTGTTTCAATCATGAAAATAAGAATCATTTATTTGGATCTATCTAACAATGATCACTTGAATTCACTAGTATTGCAATTGAATATCTCATGGTTGTCTCAAATCAATTTTTTTTATAGAATGACACTATGACACATCTATTATTCAATTCAAATTGAAATGCGACATGGAAACTAAACCAACAAAAGGTTTTCACCCACATCCTTTGAGTGTTATTAATCATGGAAATTTAATGATAATCCAGAGTGGTTTTATTTTTAGTGGTACAATGATTTGACATAATGCATGCTATGTCTCCACTAATACTACCTACTTTAATGATAAATGGTGATTAACATAGTGGATAGTTTTCTACACTACCTCAACCCACTACTTGTTTCTTTAGACAAGTTGTGATTGGTTTTATTTTTAATGGTACAATGCATTGAAGTATATGCACTCTATGTCTCCACTAATACTACCTACTTCATCAACAAATGGAAATTAACAAAGTGGACAGTTTGCAATGCTGCATCAACCCACTATCTGCTTCATCAGACAAGTTGTGATTTAGTGTGCTTCTTAAGACAAGTTGTGATTTAGTGTGCTTCTTAAGACAAGTTACATTGTGACATCCAACGTTGGGCTAACCTGCTGCAATACACTTCCTTTTCTCATTTATGAAGCTTAATTAATTCCAAATCTAGTAGTTTACCTTGTGTAACGTACCCATCCCCCAGCTGGGTCACGTCACTACTAAAATGACCCCACAAAATTTATGATACTAAATCAAAATGAAGAAATAATCACACAACATTACTACTAAATTCATGTAGATGTCTATACTTCTTAAAAATGTGATTACACTTACTTAGCTATGCATAGAAGAAATTAAATAACATACAACAATATTCAACCATATGAACAGGGATTTAAATGCATCATTCTTCTCCCAACAAGCATTTATAACCAATATAACTCAGAGTAAAATTCAAAACAAATATATATCAACATTTAACACATCAATACATCAGATAATAACACTTATCTTATACAAGTACACAACCCACTACAGAAGATGAGCGTTCCTCCCAATCATAGCCTTGTTGTTCCAGTTCTCAACAACAAGACACCCCCGAGCTGGGGCTATGAATCCACGAGAGACGGTGATCCCTAAGGCTGGCTAACGTTCCCCTCTTAACATTTAAAATCACAGCTAATTCCAGTCCATCATCTCACTTCCCCTCAACCTGTACAACCCAATGGATGTAATCCCTCTTCACTGCTCATAGTCCCTTAGGCCTTTGCAATCCCCTCTAGGGATTCCCTACAAACAAAAATCCCCCCAGAAACAAAACACGTGCTTCCTTGATGAATTTCAAGAAACACGCCACTCCAAGGAACTCAAACTCTTTCTTCACGATATTATAGCTCCAAACAACAACCAAACATGTCCACAACAACTACCTTCAAGCTTCGGCACTCAAAACTCCATTGCTGGCAAAAAAACTCCATTAAAAACAACTCTGCATACAAAAACATGAATACATAATTATGGTCTCCTACCCATACAAATTTTCCTCTCTTTCTCTTGATTTCTTGACTTGCACTCTTCCCCAAGCTGATTGTACTCATCCCCCATGCTCTCAATAACTATGGGAAGTGACTCTCACACCAACCCTCTTACATGAATTCAATGATTGGGCTCTATAACACTCAACAACTAATGGAAGGTTAATGGAAATGATAATTTAGAGAAAAATAGGAAATGGGTTTTGGTTTAATAGATATGGGTAACTCTTCCCCTTGGACCCCTACCTGTATTATGGATACTTAGCCCAAAATCGCTATCCGTTTCCATCTACAACTAGCGATACATTTTATTCATTATATTCAGCTCACATCATTTACATATTACATTTCTTTGACTCTCAACCATATGCTATATTCACAATATACATCACTTGGCTCTCAACCATATATGAAATTTACAATCTCTCTCTCTCTCTCTCTCTCTCTCTCTCTCTATATATATATATATATATATATATATATATATTTCAGGGTTCGAAAACGGGGATGCTACATTCCCCTCCCCTACAATCTGCAAGTTTCTCAGTGCACATAACCATACAGTTTACATATTAACATGTATAAAAAATTTACATCAAAATACTTGATAATTCCACAACTTAATGACTCACACAAAAATTCCAACCAACAACTCCCTTTTCCCCTAACCCACACATCGATTGGACATAAATCTCATATTTGTGGCTTTAGTAACTTCAATTGAAAAAATGGAGTCTTCATTTTCTTATGTACAAATGTACATTTAGTTTTATTCAATTTTTTCAAAAATTTGTGGTTACGATTCCCGCATGGATTCCTCGTGCTCCCATGTAGTGTCTTTGGGACCATAACATGTCCATTGAAATTTTACTAAGCCTATGTATTTGTTCATGAACACTTTGATTTTCTGGTCCAGGATGCACATTGGTTCCACCCGGAAATCCCCTTCGTGTTCCACCTGAATCACATTCCAATCAATCACATGATTAGGATTAGGTACATACTTTTTTAACAAAGATACATGGAACACATTATGAATTGTCATGGATGCAAGTAATGAATGAATGTAATTGGACCTATCTTTTCTAAGATCTCAAACGGTCGATAATATCTCTTTGCCAACTTTGGGGAACTTCCTAGTTTCAATGAGCTTCTCTTGGCTTTAACTTTTAAAAGTACATGCTCTCCCACTTTGAATTCTCTATTTGTTCTCTTTTTTTCGGCATAACTCTTTTGTCGATCTTATGCAACTTTCAAATTCTGCTTGATATTTATCTTCCGTTCTTCCATTTCCTTTAAGAACTTGGGCCCAATCACGATTTTGTTTGTTGGGTTATCCCAACTTATTGGTGTGTTGCATTTTCTGCCATATAATGCTTCAATTGGGCTCATCTTCAATGATTCCTAATACCCATTGTTGTATGCAAACTCAACTAAATGAATACAATCTTCCCATTTAGAAGGCTTGTCCATTACACACATTCTCAACATATCTTCAATTATTCGATTAATTCTCTCTGTCTTCCTATCTGACTCTAGGTGATATGTTGTAATAAAATTTAAATTAGTCCCAAATCCTTTAAATAACTCCTTCCAAAAATTGGAAGTGAACTTGGGATCTCGATCCGACACTATTTTCTTAGGCACACCATGTAGCCTAGAAAATTATCTCATATAAATTTTTGCAATATTGGCTTCTTTATGAGTTACTTTTACTGGAATGAAATGTGCAGCCTTTGTAAGCTTTTCCACCACTACCATGATGGAGTCATGTTTCCTTGTTGTCTTAGGAAATTTGGTAATGAAATTGATAGTAACAACTTCCCATTTCCATTCAGGAATGGGCAATGGATGCAACAATCCCGTTGGATGTATGTTCTCAACCTTTACCTTCTGACATTCCATGCATCTAGCCAAATAATCAATGACATCTTTCTTCATACCGGGCCAAAAATATTGTCCTCTTACAATTCTCATAGTTTTCTGATATCCTGTATGTCCAACGTATGGTACATTATGCAACTCCTTTAGAACTAAATTTCTCAATTCCTGAGAATTGGGAACATAAACTTTGTTCCAAAATAAGAGGATTCCATCCTCTTCCAACGTGTAATCTTTATATTTCTGTTGCATATTATTTTGCTATAAGATTTATTTGACTTGCACATAATGCTGATCCACTATTTCAACCTCTAGAATTCTATATTTTAAATCTTTCTTGTACACACTAATGGTTGTAGCATGCATTTTTATGCACCCTTCTGTTGAGTGCATAAACCACCTTGTTCTGTTTTCCATTTATGTGCTTGATATCAAATTTATATTCACTAAGCAATTCCATCCATATAGTTTGTCTATCATTTAGTGTTCGTTGTTCAAACAAATATTTCAGACCACTATGGTCTGCCCTTAATTCAATTTTTCTGCCCATGAGGTAATGCCTCCACATCCTTAAGGCATGTACTATGGCTGCCAACTCTAAGTCACGTGTCGCATAATTAATTTCATGCTCCTTCAATTTTCTGGACTCATAACAAATTACATGTTCATTTTTCATAAGGACTCCACCGAGCCCTTCCTTGCTTGCATCTATGCACACAACAAAATCCTCATTTGTATTTGCAACTTTCAAAATAGGTTCACCGGTTAACAAATCTTTTAAACACTAGAAATTATCTTCACACTTGACACTCCATTCAAACTTTACTCCTTTCTTTTTCAAAGACGTTGTTGGGTGTGCAATCTTGGAGAATCTCGCAATGAATCTCCTGTAATAACCAACTAGACCCATAAATGATCTAACCTATGAAATGTTTGTTGGAATAGGCCAACTCTTGATTGCTTTGATATTTTCCGAATCCACTGCTATGCCATCTTCTGAAACAATGTGACCCAAATAATGGATATGATTTTGATAGAAAGTGAATTTAATCAATTTGGCACACAATTGGTGTTCTCTTAACACTTGAATCAACATCCTCAAATGTCGCTCATGCTCTTCTTCTATCTTGGAATAGATAATAATATCATCCAAGAATACAATTACAAACTTATCCAAGAAATATATGAACACCCTCTTCATTAGACACATAAATGTAGCCGATGCATTTGTCAATCCAAAGGGCACCACCACAAATTCATAGTGTCCATACCTTGTTCTAAAGGTTTTTTTGCTAGTATCCTCTTCTTTTATTCTCACTTGATGATAGCTTGACCTCAAGTCAATCTTGGAGAATATCTTTTCTCCTTTCAACTGATTGAAAAAATCATCAATCCTTGGTAAATGATATTTATTATTGACTGTAACCTTGTTCAATTGTCTGAAGTCAATACATAACCTCAGTGTTCCATCTTTCTTCTTGAAAAAGAGAACTAGAGCACCCCAAGGAGAAACACTTGGGCGCATGTACCCCTTATTCAAAAACTCTTGTAGCTGCATTTGTAACTCTTTTAGCTCTAACATGCTCATTATGTAGGGAGTCTTAGATACTAGGGTAGCTCCAAGCATTAAGTCAATTGAGAAATCTATATCCCTTTTTGGTGGTAATCTTGACAACTCCTCAAACACATCTTCAAACTCTTTCAAGACTGAATAATATTCAAGACTTGGCTCTTTGTCCCTCATTAGCTCTTCCATATGGGATGCATATATTTGGAACCCTTTTATAAAACTTATTTTCATTTGCAATGATGAAATCTCTCGGACATATATAGGCCTTGGAATACCTTTCACTATCCTTGAATTCCCTTCCTCATCAACACATATGAAAACCTTGTTATAACAATCTAAAACAACATGATGCTTTTATAGCCAATCCATACCAATCAAGTAGTCATAAGATCCAAGTGGTATGATGTTCAAATCTACCTTAGTGTTGGTTCCATTCATGCTTATAAGGAATTCTTTAACAAGTTCATTAATTCTTCTCTTGGTTCCAATAGTAAGTTGAACTAACAAATACTTTTCATGCTTACATTTCTTCAATTTAAATCTTTCAAATAGATTTGGATCTATATAGGTATGTCTAGCTCCAGAATAAATTAAAATGGATATGGGATGATTATCAATCTTACCTTCCACTTTGATCATGTGAGATTGATAATTTTCTTTTCTATTGTCCAAGGCTGCATAGATCCTTGGCATGCTTTTCCCCATGTCCTCTACTGTCTCCTCCTTCTTGACTCTATGAAAAATATTCATCTCATATGCTCGGTGAGGACAATCTTTATACATGTGATCTCCTTCACATCCACAACACTTTATGGGTTATTGTCTTGGCCTCTTTCCCAAGGACTCTGTCATTTTCTGATCACCTTTATATGGATTCCCTTGTTGATATGATTAAGATCTGTTCCTTATGAAAGGTGGCTTGAAACGTTTCATCCTTTGATCCATATTTCCTTTCTTCTTGTCATCCCAAGCCTTTTGGAAAGTTGGATTCCTTTGTTTTTCTCATACAAATACTTGGCCTTTCTTATGGCTTCTTCTAAATTCTTGGGCTCATCAAACTAAATTTTATCCTTGTAGAAGGATGGCAGTCCACTCAGGAAATTATGAATTTTGACCTTCTCATCTATGATGAATATCACATATCTGAGAAGTTCCAAGAACTTTATCTCATTTTCATCCATGGTCATGTTCCGAATTTTGATTTCAAATATCTCTTGCATCTTCTTGTCATAATATTGCTCTGACAAGAACTGCTGCTGAAAATATTTCTTGAACTGCTTTCAAGAAATTCTTTTCTCATCAAGGTGCTTAACCCGCTTCAGCCGATCCCACCACATAGATGCCTTTCCTTGTAGGTGGTAGGATGCAATTCTTGCCTTTTCATTTGATGAATAGTTATACAACTGGAAACAATTTTTCATTCCCAACAACCATGCTTTTGCATCTTCACCTTTCTTCTTTTCTCCATCAAATAATGGTGGTTTGATTTTCCTCAGCTTCCATTGCAAGCTATTTGACCCATGTCTCCTTATTTAATGTATGACATGAGATATACTTGGGCTGCTTTCCAACCTTGAACGATAATTAGATCTTCTAGTCAAGTGCCATGGGGAATGATTATGTTGATTCTTTCTAACACTCCTTGAACGTCTAGATCCCCCACGATCATCCCTCCTATCATGAGACCTAAACACTTCCACTTGCCTAACATTAGATTCTTGCCTTGTGATTGAATATTTTTTGAATTTATTCTACAACATATTAAATCTTTGAAGTATCTCTTATTGAGCCTTCATGATCCTCTCATTATCGACCCTGTAGCTCTGCACTTCTTTTTGCAAGCTTCTCATAGTTATAAGCTCATGTTTGTATCTTCTCCCATTAGACTCAGTCTCAAAATTACCCATGCTGACGTGCATACCTATAATTTATTCTTCATGGATGTAATACCCTTGAGCATCCTCCATATCTCTATTTCTCATGTAGGAACTAAAGTTTTCTTTTCTGTATCTCTAATTCTGCAAGAATGTGCATGAAATAATTGTTGTTAGAATTAAGCATATTGAAAAATATTTATTAATTAGATTACATGTCATTATTCATTTTAAATTATGAATAATATTAATTCACTACTCCAAATTCTGATTCCTTAAATGCATTCCTCTCTAAAACAACTTTCCAACCGTTGTACTCACACCTCAATCTGATTTTTGAGCAAAAAGTTACAACATCCACATGATGCAATTTCCACTCATTTACTGCTACAATAATCTCATTTATCACTTTATGAATAAAACCCAATTAAAAATTATGGGTTTAAATATGCCTTCTACTCCTCAATACCTTTCCAACGACAATTCATTTTCTCAAATCCGAGCTCCGAGTTGAAAGTTATGGTCCAAAGAAGTTTTGGATGTTTTACCCACTTTATCCATGTATGCTACAAGTGTCTTATTTCTCTTACTGTGCATTTTTACACACCTAAATATTAAATATGGATCCATTTGTATGTTATATGTTTCATAATATTTCCATCAACTACTCCTGTTCCCTAAATGGACTTCCGATCTAGGAGCTATTCCCTCTGGAAGTAAATTTGTTACAAAATTTTACCCTTACTGTTTTGGTTGTAACTTTCTCATACGAGCTCTGTTTTGTGAAAAATTTAGCTCATTAGAAATATCTTTTCGAGTTCATTTATTTGAGCTGAAAATACATAGTGTACCTTGGTACACTTTGTTCTTGAGGGATTTTATTGGATAAAAGCGTTGTTTAGGGCCTCAAAATCGCCCTGCAAGTTAATGACCTTAAAAAACCACAAAAATTCACATAAAACTGATTGTTTTACTGCTGTAACAACCATTTAAATATGAGCTGTTGAACTGAATACATTATTTTATTGATGATCAACACTTTCCTTTGGTTGTGCACGACTCCTTGAACAAAATTTCGAAGCGACCATCGGACATCGATCCATTAACCCAACAACCGATTTGCACACAACTCTAAATCGACAGACCCAATCGTCGACCGTTGGCCATAGAATGTCGGTGACCTTCATTGGTGAATGAAACTTATCACTAATTTGGTATTCTCTTGACCATCATCCCATCAACGATCAACGATCCTTGATGACTGTTGAAAACACTTCTCTAGTTCGTCCAACCCGACCGTCGACCATTGGCCACTTCTATTGGTTGATGTGGAAAGTGTTGGCGTGGCATGATATGTGGATGATGACATGGAATGACACGTCATCCTGAGGTATCAACTTGGATAACGTGGCACGACACATGGGTGATGATGTGGAATGACACATCATCACCCATTTTCCTTCATTATCCATTCACTGATTCTCTTGAATGACTCGAACACATTTGCTAAATTCAACCAGTGCCTGACCATCGACCCATTGACCATCGACGAAATCTGTTGCTTGATTTGAAACACTTTTCTGAATCGACCAACACCCGACCATCGACGATTTTCTTTGGAAAATGAAAATACTTCGTTGGATTTGGCTGATGCTCGACTGTCGGCCATCAACGGTTAGATATGTCTTCTGGCCAAACCAACTCTACGTAATTTCAACCAACCCAACCATCAACCGTCGATGATTTCTCTTGGGGAACTTCAACAATTAGAATTTTTCTGACATTCCTCTGTTTGATATGGACCGTCGATCTCCCAATTGAAATGATCTGAACTGTTGATTCACCGAACTTTGCCTAACCCTACCGACGAACCTCGACCGTCGATCTTGTTAGCGCTATCATTTTTTTAGTTAGAGTCGGTCTTAGTCGAGTCAGATTCCATGTGTCAAAGCATGTGAGGTCAGTTACCAAACAATGAACGGGTCGAAGTCAGCAAGTGGCCGGTTGGCCCTTGGATTTGGGAAGGGATGTCAGAACCAAAACATGTGTAGGGGGTAAAGTTATTTTCCCAAAGAGTCGGGTCCTGTCAGAAGAGAAGGTCTTATGTGCCTAAGGTTGAGGCAATTTGTTAAATAGAAGTCATTTTGGCAGACGAAGTGACTATCATCAGCTCATTATGAAGCCATAAAGAATGAAAAATCATGACGCTTGTATCACATATGCCCTGTAACTCTTATCAGTTGTGATTCACACACTTCGAAGTGTACCCGTCACATGGATGTACTACAAAAATATTCAATCTTGCTTCGAAACATCTAGTCACCATGGATTTAGTGTCCCCTAGCACATTTTCATCTCTCACCTGCCTGATTATAAATTTCGAGCGCTCTTCATATGTTCTTTTCACCAGCCGCGTTTATGCACTGCCTGTAATTATTCTCGCAAGTCCAGGTTGATTAATATCACTGTCTTTGGCTCATCTCAAATTCATCGTGTGCAGAATGAATACGCATTGCATCATGATGACATCCCAGAACATAAGGAAAGGTGCACAAAGTGGCAGGAATGCTGGGCCTGAGCCTCAAAATTGATGTTGGTCAACGAAGATCCAGAGGTTAGGGCGTCTTTCAAGAAAGTAAGATGCATGACCTTTTGCATAAAAATCCAAGGATTCAACATGAAACTAGAGAAGCAGTTCACACTCAGGTTCGACAGGTCCCGCGTGGTAATTGCAGGTGTTTTTTCCAAGTGAAAGAGGAAAATATGTCGACCATGACAGATATCCCTTCACATGGTGAAAGGTGGTTTAAAGGCATGCCTTTGGATGAATGGTGTTACAAAGACTTTATCAAGCCAGACTGTTTAGGTGGGAAAGTCAAAATAGGCGTTCCAAGTAGATATTTGCAGGGGCGTTTTTGGAAAATCATGGAAGTAATTAGAAAACATTTCACCTGTGAGGGAAGGTTTGACAGAATACATTCACATTCACATCACATTAGAATGTTGATGCGCTTCACAGGGAGGATACCGTTAAATATGCCCTTTTTCTTTCACCAAAGCCTCTGAGACATGGCAGACAACACCCGAGCCAAAGAAGATCAGCCAAAGAGGAAAATATCGCATGTATCGTTGATTAAATTACTGATGGTGGAAGAGTTAAGGCGATTGGGAAATAACTGGGGTTCATTTCTACTTGCAGTAGGCATCCCCAAGGATCCAAAAGGATATTTCTCTCTACCTAGGGAAAGGGAAACATCGTACTGCGCGGAGGACGAAGAAGGAATGGATGTGGAGGAAGGAAGGACGTTGGAAGCCCTGTCCCCCCAACAAAAAATACCTCGGAGAAGGGGAAGGTCAAGGAAAAACAAGGAAGCTAGGGTGATCCGAGTCCCAAACGTCGCGCGCAAAGTCAGCCGTCAAAGAGTTACTCATGCGCGCTATTCGGCTGGAGCCCGTCGAAGGCACAAGTTGAGAAAGTTGGGGTAGAAGGAGGAGGAAAGACACCGAAAGTGCAGATGTTTGGGAGCCGTCACAATAGCTGAATAAAGTGAAAATCACTATTGCTGAGCTATACTAGGAAAACCGAGAGTTGAGACAACAGTTAGTAGGAAATACTCTCGAAGTATCAACATCACAAGGCCGCGAGGGAAACACGACTTGTCTAGAGACAACTCAGGGAAGTGTAGGATACGATCATACAACTGTGCGAAACATAGATGGTGTTTGAAGAAAGGAATGCGAAACACTTTAGGGAATGTGAATCAACCATGGAGAAAGTCTGTGTGGCTCTATCCAACGTGCAAAAGAAGCTGAAAGGGAACGCGGTTCTGCGAAGGCAAGTGATGAACTTGAAAAGATGAAACTTGTCCCTTAGAGAAATCTTCGAGTGTCCAAAATGAAAACGAGACTAGACACATGATGGATCAAATTTGTTTCTGTCTCCCTAGATGTGGCGCGGACTTGGACTCTGACAGATACCCGCGCGAAAAACATAAGCCGTGCAGCGATGGAATCTCATCCATTGTGAAGGACATGTGTAAGTTAGACGAGCGATTGTTTGAAGAGATGCATTGTTCCCTAGCTGGGCTCATCATTTTGGAGGCACCTGCAATGGTCTATAGTCACCTGCCACATGCACGCACCATCAAACAATCGCGCGGTAGGGATCAAGGCCGTTACAATGTGTGGTAGGAGTCTGACAGAACATTTTATTGTCCAGATGCCCTGTCAAAGGAAAGCATTGACAAATCATTCTCTAACGACGAGATCTTATTGATGACTGAAACACCACAACAGATACGAGCAACTACGATGCGGCCAAGTACAATTAGTTTCTATTTTTAGCAAAATGCCATTCGAAGAGCCATCTGACAGAGAGTAGTTGAAACCTAGTTCTTATGGATAGTATTTAGAGCGCAGGGTAGCCCAAACGACACACCCTTGTCTATATATTCCATCTTTTCAATGTAAGCCAAGTTGGTTGGAAAAACAATGTAGACAGTGACTATTGATTGTAGCTTTTTGATCCGATTGAAACTTAATGCAAAAGTCCCGAAGCTTTGATGAAAAGATTCTAACAGTGGTAGTCTGATGTATTGTATTCTTTATTTGCGTATGTGCTTTCCTGTGCCCTTTATATTAACATATGTGATTTATTTCTAAATTAGAATGTGATTTCGAATCTAGAATTCACCTCGCTGTGCTCTAGATTCCTGCCATTTAGACAAACTATGTTTCTTCTAAGTTAACTCTGAATTCATCCCCAATGGTGCTCCAAGTTACTTCATGTGTTTTTCTCTCGCCACACACAACGATTTTTAACTAAAGGCTGGTGCTCATTTAGCCTTTATCCTCTTGAGTTTAGTCATCAAGTCATTTGTTTCTATCATTTTATTAAATAGAGTCCATAGTGCAAGGTCTTGCTTACTTTTGCCAATAGAACCATAAAATATTGTTTAAAAGTGTTAAATCTAGGCCATATTCTAAAGTTATATCCTGTACATAGACAAAGTCTCCAGAGAGATCTCCAGAGAGATCCCTCTCCAGGTCCGGAAGGCTAGTGTCGGGCCTCAAAGTTGGTTTGTAGGTTGCCTCTATCATTTGTATTCTCAACCGAATGAAGTTTACAGAGCGCTAACATTCTGGCACTGTTGTCGGGGATGAAATTGAATGAATTTTCCATGGGAGAATGAATAAATCTATAGTTTTGACCCTTGAGGGTAACAGTGGGGCAAACATTTATATTTGGCTGAAACCTTTACCCTGACGACTCTAGTGAAAGAGACTAGTACCACGTGATAGAACCATTCATAAACCCTTTCTCCGAAGACCATTTATACCAGAACCAATCCCGACCCGAACCCCGTAGAGACTATGTATGATCTTGAGATACTTCTGCACAGGGTAATGGAGTAGGCGCAAGACCCATTCTATTACCTAGAAAAAAATCTATCCTTGCCCAGGGACGGGGCTCAAAGCATTGATGACCTCGAGTTTGATGCCTTCTTCAAACAAACTGTGTTCAGGTCTAAATCATAAACCAACTTGGACCATATAGTCTTTGACAAGGAAAGGTTTTGATCTCTAATCTCACAAGCTTAAAATCCCACTTAGAACATCCCCCAAATCCCAAAACCCCCTAGAGAAATGGCTGCTAGATTCTACCCCCTTGTTCTACCAGCCCAACTACATGATTTTCCCCAGAACTACAGCTAGAGAATCAGGCTCTATGACGCTGAAGGAAACGTTTCATCCCAAAATCATCTGGATTGGTTCAACGATTTCGTTGACCTAGAAGAGGTAGACCATGCATACGTGAAAATGAGTTTGTTTGTACAGAGTCTTTCGGGGAAGGTGAGAAAGTGGTTCAAAGCCCTCCCAACAACAAGCATTCAAGACTTCTCCACGTTTGAAACTTCTTTCATTACTAAATGGGGAGACAAAAATAATCCTTTGCATCTGCTGAGACAATATAACAATATGAAGAGAGCGTCGAATGAGATAGTGGAAGAGTTCTAGACCCGCTTCATGAGGGTTTACAACTCTATTCCCGTAGAAGTCCAGCCGCCTCCTAGGGCTGCACAGTTGCGATATGCCGACTCCTTCGACAATGATTTCGCCTTGCTGTTAAGGGAGAGAAGATATCTGAATTTAGACGCTATGATGAGTGACACAATCGAAGTCGAGGTAAACCTGATGGAGTCAGTAAAGATAAAAAAAATCTTCAATAGAGGCGGGAGGAGATACCAAGGGGATGCGCAGCCATCGACCTCTCGACCCTCAGAGGACAAGTTCGACTTGATGATGAAGACAATGGAGAAACTAATGGAAAGAATGTCCGTGGGAAACAAACCCTCCGCCCGAGAACAACATGATCCCCAACCCAGAAATTAGAACCCTAGAAGAGGTATGGTGTCGTAGATCAAGAAGAGGGAACAAAGAGACTAGGGCAAACAACAAATAAGGCCCCCGTTCTAAAACAATTATGCAGATGAATATTTTGATCAGATGTTGGAGGATCAAATGCATTGCTGTGACGACAATGAAATGTGCGTGTTCTTGACGAATGAAGAGCATGATCAATACATGAACGAAAATGATGACATTATGCTGGAGATGGAAGACACGCTGTCTTGGGAAGTGGATGAATTCAGGAAAGTTTACCATAATGTCATCATGCAATTCCAAAAGAAATATAACATCAGGATAAAAAAGGCATCCATGGAGCCTCAATAGAAAAATCCTATAAGAGAGCCTCAACAGACGAATCCCATAAAGAAAAATCCGGTGGATATCCCTTCCACAAGCCGACTGAAGCAAGACAACCCGACCAAGGATGCGATAGAAAAAGAAAAGTCAAAGGAGGAAGTTCCAAAGAGAGCGCCAGAAACAAGCTGAGAGACATGTGTCAAGGAGGTAGAAAAAGTCTCTCCCTCTTTTAACTTTGAGAACAAAATGGACAAGATTAAAATCTCCGTCCCTTTCAACAAACTCATCAAGAAAAGAGAATATTAGGATCATATTATTAAAATGCTAAATATGGGGTGAACTCTCGACACTTTGAACGTCCACGATGATCACTCTGCCATTTTTCTCGGTCCACGTGTAGAGGAGACATGCGATATTGAGGGCCTTCCCTTGTTCTATGTCAGTCTCAAGGTCCACGACATGAACATTCATAATGCCATGTTGGATTTAGGTGCATCACACAATCTCATGCCCAAAGTGATCATGGACGAGTTGGTTTTGGACATCACCATGCCCTATAAGGATAATTTTTCTTTCGATTCAAGTAAAGTGGAATGTCTGGGTCTGATCAAAGATTTGGTTGTCTCACTGGCCCAAATCCCTTCTAAGAATCTGGTTATAGACGTGGTCGTGGCCGATATACCCCCTAAATTTGGCATGCTATTATCCAGGTCATGGGCCGTGAAATTGAAGGGAACTCTGCAAATGGTCATGTCGTACGCCACCATCCCTGTTTTCAGCTAGGATAGATGGTTATACAGAGAAGTACTACTGAAATGCATGGTGAGAAGTAAGACACAGCCGAATAACCACCCTATCTACTCCATCGACACTGACAATGACTCCTCCATATTTTACAATGACCTGAGTTTTGAAGAAGAATAAATGACAACTGTCATGGCTGTTGATGACAAAGCCGCGTGACGGGAAACATAGTGCACAGAACCAAGGAACCATGCAGAGAATGAGATGTGGAACATGAGTTTCGATGGATTCGTCAGCAAGGAAGGGGCAGGGGCCGGCGTATGGATAAATCCTCCTAAGGTAGGCACAAAACTTTGCTCATACGAACTTGCTTTCGACTGCACTAATAACATGGTTGAGTATGAGGCGCTGATTTTGGGTCTGAGAGTTTTGAAAGAATTGGGCAGAAAGAGGATAACGGTGCATGGAGACTCCGAGCTCGTTATAAACTAAGTGAAATGGATATATCAATCCAAGCACCTCAGACTGAGAGTGTACAGAAAACTAGTGTTATATATCCTCGAAGAATTCTCGGAGTATAATTTATTGGTGATCCCAAGGGGGAAGAATCAAATTGCGGATGTTTTGGCCACCTTAGCCGCAGTTTTCAAAATTCCCATTTTTGCAAATAGAAAGTATGAGATCGAATTCAAACACAGGCCGACGATGCCCGATAATATCAAGTATTGGCAGGTGTTTGAGGATGACAAACAGAGGGAGAGATTTCTCCAAATGAGCGACGAGTTCACTAATATAAACATTGATGATGAGTGTTGTTGCGATAAAGATGAAAGCGCAGATGCACACAGTGACGACGACCCTTTCCGGACCAAGATAGATGGAAGGGACATAGTACAACTAAAGAATAACATCATACCAAAATGATTAGTTCCGTTGGAAAATATTTTTGATGAAAACGACGTGGCTAGAAATCCCAAGACCACTACAAACGACGAGGATGTCGAGGATTGTAATATCGAGACCCAGAAGAATCCAAAGATAATCAAATTATAAAAGACACTTAGTCCAGAGGTCAAACATGATTACATCAAGCTCATGAAGGATTTTCTCGACGTTTTCTCTTGGAGTTATGATGACTTGAAATTTTATGACACCAAAGTGATTCAACACATCATTCCTCTCAAAGAAGACCAAAAGCGTTTCAAGCAAAAGATGAGACAGATAAATCCCCTGCTGTTGCCTCTAGTCGAAAAGGAGGTAAAGAAACTTTTCTAAGACACAATTATCGTTTCTTTAAGGTTTTCAAAATGGGTTGCAAATCTGGTGCATTTAAGGAAAAAGAGCGGCGAAATAAGGTTGTGCATATATTTTCGGAATTTGAACAAAGTGTCTGTCAAGGAAAACTACCCGCTCCTGAAGATGGACTATATCCTGTAGAAGGTAGTTGGATCCCAGAAGATGTCTATGATCGATGGATTTAAAGGTTACAATCATGTCATGGTACACCCAGACGATCGACAAAAGACAACTTTCACGTCACCATGGGGGACGTTCATGTACGCTAAGATGCCCTTCGACTTGATGAATGATGGAGCTACCTTCCAGTGGGCGATGGATATAGAATTTGCTGAGGAAAATAACAAATTTATCATGATCTATCTGGATGACATGACAATGTACTTTGACTCTAATGAACAACACCTTGGGCATTTGAAGAAAGTTTTCCAAAAGTGCAGGAAGTTTGACATATCTTTGAATCCGAAAAAATAACATTTCAGAATGCAAGAGGGGAAACTGTTGGGAAAATCATCTCTAAAGAAGGTATAAAGATAGACCCCAGTAGGGTTGAAGGAATCCTGAAAATAAGCACTTCGTGCAACAAGAAGGAGGTGCAGTCCTTCCTGGGAAAGGTGAATTTCTTGAGAAGGTTCATCCCGAACCTAGCAGAAATTATAAAAAATATCACCTGTATGCTCAGAAAGAGGAATGAGATCAAATGGAACCTCAAATCCAGAAAATCAATTGAATATATCAAGATAACACTGACCAAATCTCCCATGTTGGCCAACCCGGACTTCACGAAGGAATTCATCTTGTTCTCATTCGCCTCAGAGTATACCATCGCTGGCGTATTGTTACAGAAAGACGATCAAAATTTTGAGATCCTATAGCCTACTTTAGTAGGACGCTGAGGGATTACCCACTGATATATGACATTATGGATAAACAATCTTACGACTTAGTGAAATCCATAAAGGAATTCAGAATTAAATATTACACTCCCACATTATCGCTTACATGCCCAACAACTCTGTCAAGGATATCCTGACTCAGCCTGACCCTGAGGGAAGAAGAGGTAACTGGATCGTGACCATGATGGAATACGACCTCAAAATTAAGCCCACAAAGATGATCAAGGGATAGGGCCTCACAAATCTAATGGTGCAATTGAACTGTGACGTTCTGGGAATCAACTTCATTGCTGATCTGTCAGAGAATCCTCAGGAAGAAACAATCGCGGAGGTGTCTCAGAAATTCATTGATTCACCATAGTATGCGGACATCATTTATGTATTGAGGAATCTGCAATCTCCTCCAGGTTTAAGTAAGATCAATGCCAGGTTCTTAAATCTCAAAGCTACTAATTTCTTTATCTTGGATAACTCATTGTATTGGAAAGATTCGAGAGGAAAATTGTTAATTTTCTTACTAGAAGATGACGCGGAGCAGACCATTAGAGAGTTCCACAAAGGCGACTATGAAGGACATCACTAATGGAATACCACCATGCATGAAATTCTAAGAGAGGGTTACTATTGGCCCAACATATTCACAGATGTGTACAAAGAAGTTTCCAGTTGCCACAAGTGTCATATTTTTTATGGAAAAAGGAAGCTCCAACCCCTGCCACTAAAACCGATCTCGGTCGAAGTTCCATTCATGCAATGGGGCCTAGAATTTATAGGAGAGATTCATTTTCCATCCTTGGCAGAACACATATGGATACTTACGACCACAAATTATTTCACGAAATGGATCAAAGAGATTTCGATAAAACAGGCTATTGACATGGTCATCATTCAGTTCC
The DNA here is from genome assembly GCA_009831015.1 of Picea engelmannii. Classification (NCBI taxonomy): domain Eukaryota; kingdom Viridiplantae; phylum Streptophyta; class Pinopsida; order Pinales; family Pinaceae; genus Picea; species Picea engelmannii. The sequence goes on along the minus strand of ML786760.1, from coordinate 168,877 downwards.
TGGAGACCAACATCCTGTCTAGGTTCGGGTGCCCTATCAAGATCATCATAGATAACCCAGATGCATTCAAGTCCAATAAAATGGAGAAGTTTTGCAAGGACTACAATATAACCCTGGGACATTCTACAACATATTACCCACAAGGTAATGGGTTAGCAAAATCGTCTAATAAGAGCTTAACCAGGATCATTAAAAGACTCTTGCAGGACAACAAGAAGGCCTGGCATAAGAAACTTATTTACACACTATGGATAGACAGAGTCACTACCAAAAAGTCCATCTCCATGTCACCATTCCAAATTGTGTATGGTGTGGACATGATTTTCCCTACCTCGCTGGGATTGCCCGTCAAGAAGTTGCTGCAAGAGCAGGAGGCCGAGCCAGATGATAAAAAGAGAAGGATAAATCAATTGATTCACACACAATAGATGAGGGAGCAGGTCTACAACCGATTGCATCTTCATCGGGACAACATGAAAAAAACTTTCGACAAGCACTCCAAACAGGAGGAATTTCAGGTGGAGGATCTAGTGCTAAAGTGGGATGCGAGAAATGAAGATAACAAAAAGCATGGAAAATTTGATCATCTTTGGATGGGCTCGTTCAAAATCTACGCGTATCATGAGAACAATGCATATCTATTAGAAGAAATGAATGGAGAGTCCATTGGTTGGGGGCCTGTAAACTACAGGTTCCTCAAACATTATCTGGTGCAGTAAAGTCCATTTAAATCTCATATCACTGTAAATAATCATTTTATTCTTCGCATTTTTTTTTCAAAGAAGGTGTTTCGAGTCAGTATGTCAACATAAAATTGAAGCCTGGAGTGAAGGCCCTGAGTTTATGTCGAGTCTGGTCGAAACTGTGTCAAGAAGGTTTAGGTTGCATTTTTTTTTCTTTCGTTGTTTAAGAGTCTGGAAGTCGAATAAGGCCCAATGGTCGGGCACTTGGTCTGTTGTTCTTTTCCACCTCACCGAGAGGACAAAAATCCCCGTTGGAGCCAACTTTTAGCACGGTCATTTTTTCAGTTAGAGTCGGTCTTAGTCGAGTCAGAGTCCATGTGTCAAAGTATGTGAGGTCTGGTACTGAACAACAAACGGGTCAAAGTCAACAAGTGGCTGGTTGGCCCTTGGAGTCAGGAAGGGATGTCAGAACCAAAACATTTGTAGGGAGTAAATGTCTTTTCCCAAAGAGTCAAGCCTTGTCATAAGAGAAGGTCTTACGTGCCTAAGGTCAAGGAAATTTGTTAAATAGAAGTCACTTTGGTGGACAAAGTGACCATCATCAACTCATTATGAATCCATAAAGAATGAAAAATCACGGTGCTTGTATCACATATGCCCTGCAACTCTTATCAGCTGTGCTTCGCACACTACAAAGTGTATCTGTCGTGTGGATGTACTGCAAAAGTCTTCAAGCTTGCTTCGAAACATCTAGTCACCATGGATTCAGTGTCCCCTGGCACATTTTTATTTCTCACCTTCCTGATTATAAATTTTGAGCGCTCTGCATATATTTTGTTCACCAGCCAAGTTTATGCACTGCTTTTAATTCTTCTTGCAAGCCCAAGTCAATTGAGATCACTACCTTTGGCCCGTGTCAAATTCATCGCGTGCAGAACGAATACGTGTTGCATCATGATGACATCCCAGAACATAAGGAAAGGTGCACAAAGTGGCAGGAATGCTGGGCCCGAGCCTCAAATCTTGACGATGGTCAACGAAGATCCAGAGGTTAGGGCGTCTTTCGAGTAGGTCGGATGCATGGCCTTTTGCAAAAAAATCTATGGATTCAACATGAAACTAGCGGAGTAGTTCACACTCAGGTTCGACGGGTCCCGCGCGGTAATTGTAGGTGTCACTTTCCAGGTGACAAAGGAAACTCTGTTAGCCATGACATAGATCCCTTCGCACGATGAAAGTTGGTTTAAAGGCATGCCTTTGGACACAGGATGTTACAATGACTTCATCAAGAAAGTCCATTTAGGTGGGAAAGTCGAAACAAGAGTTCCAAGTACATATTTGCAGGGGCCTTTTCAGAAACTCATGGAAGTAATTAGGAAATATTTCATCTGTGTGGGAAGGTTTGACATAATACATTCACATCACATTAGATTGTTTATGCACTTCACAGGGATGAGACCATTAAATATTCCCTTTTTCTTGCACCAAAGCCTCCGAGACATGGCAGACAACACCCGAGCCAAAGCAGATCAGTCGAAGAGGAAACTATCGCATGTCTCGCTAATTAAATTACTGATGGTGGAGGAGTTTAGGTGATTGGGAAATAACTAGGATTCGTTTCTACTTGCAGTAGGCATCCTCAAGGATCCAAAAGGAGATTTCCCTCTACTTGCGGAAAGGGAAACATCGCATCGTGCAGAGGCTAAAGCAGGAAGGGCTGTGGAGGAAGGAATGACGTTGGAATCTTTGTCCCCCCAACAACAAATACCCCGGAGAAGGGGAAGGACAAGGAAAAACAAGGAAGCCGGGGAGCCTCGAGTCCCAAGCAATCTGCCCGCAAAGCCAACTGTTGAAAAGTTAATCATGCATGCTATTTTGCTGGAGCCTGTCAAAGGCACAAGTCAAGAAAGCTAGGGAAAAAGGAGGAGGACAAACACCGAAAGCGCAGATGTTCGGTAGACGTCGTAGTAGCTGAAGCAAGCGCATCTCACTATTGCTTAGTTATACCAGGAAAATAGAGAGCTGAGACAATAGTTAGCAGTAAAGACCCTCGAAGTATCAACATCACAAGGTCGCAAGGGAAACATGACTTGGCTAGAGACAACTCAGGGAAGCGTAGGATACGATCATACAACTCTGCGAAACACATATGGTGTCAGAAGAAAGGAATGTGAAACACTTCAAGGAATGTGAAACGACCATGAATAAATTTTGCGCGGCTCTAGCCAAAGTGCAAAAGAAGCTAAAAGGGAACACGGTTCTGTGAAGGCAAGTGATGAACCTGAAAAGGAGAAATTGGTCCCTCAGGAGAAATCTTTGAGTTTCCAAACTGCAAACGGAACTAGACTCATGATCGACCGACTCCGTTTTTGTCTCCCTAGATGTGGTGTGGGCTTGGACTCTGACAGATACCTGCGCATAAAACATACGCCGCACAACGATGGAATCTCATCCATTGCAAAGGATAGGTGTACGTTATACGAGCGACAATTTGAAGAGATACATTGTTCCCTAGCTGGGGTCATCATTTTGGAGGCACCTGTAACGGTCTACAGTCACCCGCCACATGCACGCACCAACAAACAATCGCGCGACAAGGATGAAGGTTGTTACAATGTGTGGTAGGAGTCTAACATAACACTTGATCGTCCAGATGCCTTGTCAAAGGAAAACATCAAAACATCATTCTCTAACGACAAGATCTTGTTGATGACTGAAACGCCGCAGCATATACGAGCAACTATGATGAGACCAAGTACATTCAGTTTCTATGTTTAGAAAAATTCCATTCGAAGAGCCATCTGACAGAGAGTAGTCGAAACCTAGTTCCTATGGATAGTAGTTAGAGCGCAGGGTAGCCCAAGAGGCACACCCTTGTCTATATATTCCATCTTTTCAATGTAAGCCAGGTTGGTTGGAAAAACAATGTAGACAATGACTTTTGATTGTAGCTTTTTGATCCGATTGAAACTTAATGCAAAATTCCTGAAGCTTTGATGAAAATATTTTAACGGTGGCAGTTTTATGTATTGTATTATTTATTTGTGTATGTGCTTTCCCGTGCTCTTTATATTCACATCTATGATTTCTGTCTAAATCAGAACATGATTTCGAATCTAGAATTCACCGTGCAGTGCTCTAGATTCATGCCATTTAGACAAACTATGTTTCTTCTAAGTTAACTCTGAATTCATCCCCAACGGTGCTCTGAGTTGCTTCATGTATTTTTCTCTCACCACACACAACAATTATTAGTTGAAGATTGCTGCTCATTTATCCTTTATCCTCTCGAGTTCAGTCACTGAGTCATTTGTTTCTATCGTTTTCTTAAATCGAATCCATATCCCAAGGTCTTTCTTACTTTCGCCAATAGAATAAAAAAAATATTGTTTAAAATTGTTAAATCTAGCCCAAAGTCTAAAGTTATATCCTGTACAGAGACGAAGTCTCCAGAGAGAGCCCTCTCCAGGTTTGAAAGTCTAGTGTCGGGCATCAAATTTGGTTTGTAGGTTGCCTCTGTCATTCGTTTTCTCAGTTGAACGAAGTTTACAGAGCGCTAACCGATCTGATCCATTTCAAAACCCCCCAAAATAAATCTTGGCCGAAACCTTCCAAACGACCAAAACCTTACATTTTTTTTAAATTTATCAAGATTAATCTTGGTCATTGATCTCACGATCACACGCGATCTTGATCGTCGATTTACCTAGTTTCCTGTAACTCGACAACGACCATTAAAATGCAAAATTGGACCAGTCCCAGTCGAATTTGGCTCTGCAAATTTGCAGATTGGTTCCCTTAAACTCCTTAAACAATTCCTATTCATTTAAATATGAATCTTGGCCATAAATTTGGGGATTTGACTCTGATTTTATCCCGATTTTGCCCCAAATTCGCATAGACCAAAGTCTGCAACAACAAATTTACTCAAATTCGCACTGGTTCTTGGCCCATATGGGTCCAGTATTGAACCAATAGCTCTGATACCATATTGTAATGTACCCAACCCCCAGTTGGGTCACATCATTGCTAAAATGACCCCATAAAATTTCTGATACTAAATAAAAATGCGGAAATAATCAAACATCATGACAACTAAACTCATGTACCTGTCTATACTTCTTAAAAATCTAATTACAATTGCTTAACTATGCATATAAATAATTAAATAACATACAACAATATTCAACCATATGAACAAATATTTGAATGCATCATTCTGCTCCCAACAAGCATTGATAACCAATATAATTCAGAGTAAAATGCAAATAAAATATATGTCAACATTTAACACATCAACACATCAGATAAGAACACTTATCTTATACAAGTACGCAACCCGCTACAGAGGACAACCGTTCTTCCCAACCGTAGCCTTGTTGTTCCAATTATCAACAACAAGACACCGCTGAGTTGGGGATATGAATCCACAAGAGACGATAGTCCCTATGTTAAGCCCTAAATAGTGACACATTACCCCTTAATTTGAGAATATTACATTAGTAATGTTATTTTATTTATGTCAGCTTGGGTCCATTAGTTGTAATTGCACCTCCTAGTATCCTATATATACCAAGGAGACATTTTCATTTGGGATCATCTGGTACTTGGACATTTATGTGGTGTATAAGGAGGTTGCCCCATCGAAGAGGCTTATTATTTGAAATTCTCTCTTTTTCAAGGCGTTGAGTACTTATTGTGAGGTTTTTCTACGCTATATTGATATTTGGTTCTTAACATATGGTATCAGAGCTCAAGGTCTTGGGGTTTCACTGCTACATCTGAGACACCTTGGAATTTTCGCTATAGTAGACAGATCAAGGTACATTGGGTTAAAATTTCAGCTCCTGAGGCCTTATACTTTCGGAGATACATCCTGTGTAAGATGGGGTTCTGGAATCATCTTGAATTGAGTCATCGCAAAATTTTTTCTATAAATTTTTTTATGTAACGTTTCAGACCCTAAAATTTGGGGATTATTCACATAAATTATTAAGGTATATTTGATAAGAATTTCATCTTCCGGGTCATCTTAAATTTGTAGATACATGCTGTGGAAGATAGGGTATCTAACTAGTCATATTGACTAGTCTCAAGAAGGTGTTCTGGGTAAAACAATCATAACTTCTTCCTAGAGTATCCAAATTGAGTGATGCCAGTTGCATTGCATAGTGAACATTCCGTAGTATTTATGCTATGATTTTCAGAATTTAATATCAATTATTTTGTGTGGGAAACGCTATACAAGTGAGACCTCCTGGAAAGGCCAAAAATCAGCAAGTTGTGGGGAAGTTGCCATAAATTCCACTTGGCACATCCAATTTTGATCAGACCTATGGCATTGCACAGAAGAAATATCAGAGAACTAAAAAAAGAGAAATTTTCATAATTAGAAGGGCCGAAACTTTGGAGATACAACAGAAGAAATATTGTCTAGAAGAACCACCTCAAAATCTAGGTTTAAAAGTGATACTTGGCCAACATGCCACCAAAAAAGGGAATTTCTACACCAAATAATCCTCCAGACAGTCCTACTTGGACTCTTGATGAAGGTGAAGAAATGCGTAGGGACATAAATGAATTACAAAAGAAGACAATGACAAAAGATGAACTACAAGGGATGGTGGATTCAACTAAAGCTAAATTGGAGGCAATAATGGATATTAAGATGGATGGTTTAAAAAGGGAGATCATGGAAGGATTGAAATTTTTTCTAATAGAGATGACACCTAAAAGTAAAAATGTATCCCATGAAATTCATGATGAGGACACAAGGAAGATGAATCAAGAATGGAGAAACTCCAACTTTGGGTTGAAGACCAACCACGTTCCTAAGATCGATATGAGGCAGTTTGATGGCAAGGACCCAATCACATGGATACTTTAGATGGAGAAATTATTTGATCTACATAATGTGCCACATACACAAAAGGTACGAATTGCTTCTTTATGTTTAGAACCCAATCAATTTGTATGGTATCAACGACTTTGTTCTTGCAAATCACTCGTCACTTGGACAATTTTCACGGAAGAAATGATAGTACAATATGAGGATACAAGGAGCAATACCTTGTTTAGACAATTGATAAATCTCAAGAAAAAGGGTTCAATTACAGAGCACATTGAGAACTTCCAAAGATTGAATATAAAGTTAACAGATATTCCAGATGAGCACTTGATTAATGTATTCATAGGAACTTTAAAGGATAACATTCAACATGAGGTTCACCTTTGGGAACCCAAATCATTGGAGAATGCATTTATGGTGGCAAGAAATGTTGAAGGTAAAAATATGGCTATGGCTACTAGAAGGACCAATCCTAACATCTATCGAGAGAATAATGCTCCTTCTTCTAAAACACCTCAACCTACAAGGTTGACAATTGGAGGAAAGAAAGGAAAAAGGTTTATTCTTTAATTGTGACAACAAGTACAGTAAGGGACATAAGTGTGGTGAGAAGAAATTATTCTACATAGATTGTGAAGAGGAAGAAGAACAAGAAAAATAACAAGAACCATCTCAAGATGAAAACGTAAAAGCGATTTATTCTGAAGAGTTGACTCCCACGATATCGTGTAATGCATTGGCTAGAATTAGCACTCCTAAAACCCTCAAGATCGAAGGATATATCAAAAAGAAAAAGGTAATAGTCCTAATTGATTCTGGTAGTACTCATAATTTCATTCACTATAAATTAGTCAAAGCTCTCAATTGCTTTGTATATCCAACGCCAGAGTTTCAAGTAATGATTGCAGATGGAGGAACTATCAATTGCTTAGGAAAATGAAATAGGATCAATCTTACTATGGGGGAATATGTAATGAATAGTTGCATGATTGCTATACCCATGGGTGGTGCTAATGTCATACTAGGAATCCAATGGTTACAATCATTAGGAACAATGGCTTTTAATTTTCAAGAAATTTTCATGAAATTTTCATTGGAAGGAAAAGAAATTGAGTTAAGAGGTATCAAAGGGAAAACCAGTAAGGTGATAAGCTCTAATGGCATGAAAAAATTATTGAAAAAGGGTCATCAAGGTGTTATTGCACAACTATGCTCACTAGATGTTCAAACATCTAATCCATCTATTCCCCTAGATCTCCAAGGGATCATTGATAAGCATTCCAAAGTATTTGAAAATATTCCCAAAGGTGTTCCACCCCCTTGAAATCATGATCATGATATTCACCTAATTCCTGGGAGTGTTCTTCCTAACATTAGGCCGTACAGATACCCTTATGCCCAGAAGAGTGAAATTGAGCATATGGTTGAATAAATGTTAGAGGCTGGCATTATTAGACCTAGTCAAAGTTCTTACTCTGCACTGGTGGTAATGGTATTCAGGAAATATGACTCACGGTGTATGTGTCCAGATTATAGAGAGCTCAAAAATATCACTATTAAAGATAAGTTTCAATATTTCTGTCATTGATGAATTGTTAGATGAACTCCATGGAGAAATCTATTTCACAAAGTTGGATCTTCGTTCAGGGTATCATCAGATTAGAATGAAGGAAGAAGATATCCCAAAAACAACATTCCGAACTCATGAAGGCCATTATGAATTTTTGGTCATGCCTTTTGGCCTTACAAATGAACCTTCCACATTACAAGGGTTGATGAAATCCATTTTCAATCCCTTCCTTTGAAAATTTGTGTTAGTATTTTTTGATGATATACTAATCTATAGCAAGTCTTGGGAGGATCATGTGGGACATGTTGACAAGGTGCTACAACTACTAAAGGAGCAACAACTATATTCCAAACCATCCAAATGTTTCTTTGGGGTGAAGGAGGTAGAGTATTTGGGTCATATTGTATTTCATGAAGGTGTCAAGGTAGACCCTAACAAGATTAAGGCCATGATGGGCTGACCGATTCCCAAAACATTGAAGAATCTTAGAGGATTTTTGGGTTTGACAGGTTACTACCACAAGTTTGTTCGGAACTATGGGAGAATAAAAACACCTTTAACGACACTAAATAAGAAGGATGCATTTTCATGGACTCCAGAGGCAACTAAAGCTTTTGAACAAATTAAAGAGGTGATGTGTAAAGCTCCTATCTCGACCACACCAGACTTCACAAAAACCTTTATTGTGGAATGTGATGCCTCAGGAAATGGCATTGGTGTTGTCCTAATGCAAGAAGGAAGGCCCCTGGATTTTGAAAGTCGACCACTCAAGGGAAAGGACTTACACAAACCCATTTATGAGAAGGAAATGATGGCAATACTACATGCATTGAAGAAATGGCACCCTTACCTAATAGGTAGGCACTTCAAGGTCAAAACAGATCATGATAGTCTTAAATACTTCTTGGAACAAAGAATATCTTCAAAATAACAAAAAAAATTGGTGACCAAGATATTGGGTTATGATTTTGAAATCATCTATAAAAAAGGGAAGCAAAATGTTGTGGTAGATGAACTCTCAAGAAAGGATGAAGATGTTGAGGCCTTTCTTTGTGCTATCTTGATCATCCAACCCGATTGGATAATAGAAGCGAGGGAGGAATGGAAGAATGAAGAAAATGCGAGGACTCTCATTCAAAGGTTGCAGTAGGATTCTAGTGCATCATATACATTTACATGGAAAAATGATTCACTATGGTACACATATCACTTATATTTATGTAAGAACTCCCAACTCAAACAAAAGGTACTATTGGAATTGCAGACCTCTCTGGTAGGAGGGCACTCAGGATTTTTAAAAACGTACCATAGGGTCAAGAAGGAATTTTTTTGGGATGGCCTTAAAATTGATGTTCAAAGGTTTATAGAAGAATGTTTGGTTTGCCAACAAAATAAGGTGGAAACAATTAAGACCCTAGGTATTTTACAACCATTAGCCATCCCTAGTCAGTGTTGGGAGGAGGTTTCCATGGATTTCATCACAGGGTTACCAAAGTCTGAAGGAAAGAGTGTCATCATGGTGATTGTTGATAGAATGACCAAGTACACACACTTTTGTGCACTCTCTCATCCCTTCAAAGCCAATACAGTTTCCACCACATTCATAGAGACAATTAAAAAACTACATGGAATCCCAAATATTATTTTAAGTGACAGAGATCCTATCTTCACTGGACATTTTTGAACATAATTATTTTCTTGTTTGGGTACTCAATTGGCTCATAGCTCATCCTATAATCCTCAATCTGATGGACAAACCGAGATAGTGAACAAATGTTTGGAAGGATACCTTCGTTGCTTTGTCTCTGATAAACAAACAAAATAGTTCAAATGGTTACCCTTGACAGAATGGTGGTATAACACTTCCTTTCATACTGCAACAAAAGTGACACCATTTATGGAACTCTATGGACACCACCCTCCTTCCATCACTTCTTCTTTAAAATAAAAATCTAAGGTTCAAGCAGTGGAAGATCACATCGAGCATCGACAACAAGTTCTCCAAATCTTAAAGGACAACCTGACCATGGCACATAATGGCATGAAACAATAAGAAGATCAACATTGTAGTGAAAGAAGTTTTGAAGTAGGGGATTGGGTGTTTTTAAGACTACAACCATACACACAGATGTCCCTCAAGCAAAACAAGAAGGATAATAAATTATCACCAAAGTACTATGGTCCTTATAAGGTGTTGCAAAATATTGATACTATGGAATACAAATTGGAGTTGCCTACATCCTCACGAGTACACCCAATTTTCCATGTTCCATGCTTAAAGAAGGTTATAGGTGACAATATCCCAATTCAAACTATATTTCCAGAACTTGACGAGGAAGGAAAAATCATATTGGAGCCTGAAGCCATCACTGACACAAGAATTCGCCAGTTGAGGAATAGATCCATTTCATAGTATCTCATTAAGTGGAGGAAACTTCCTGCTGAAGATTCCACTTGGGAAGATGAGTCTTTTATACAGAAGCATCCATAACTACTCAAGCATTGTGGACAACACTTGTCTGAAGGGGAGGGGCATGTTAATCCTTAAATAGTGGCACATTACCCCTTAATTGGGGAATATTACATTAGTAATGTTATTTTATTTATGTCGGCTTGGGTCCATTAGTTGTAATTGTACCTCATGGTCTCCTATATATACCAAGGATACATTTTCATTTGGGATCATCTAGTACTTGGAAATTTATGCGATGTATAAGGAGGTTTCCCCCTCGAAGAGGCTTATTATCTAAAATTCTCTCCTTTTCAAGGCGTTGAGTACTTATTCTGAGGTTTTTCTATGCTATATTGATATTTGGTTCTTAACACCCTAAGGCTGGCTAATGTTCCCCTCTCAGCAGTTAAACTCACAACTAATTCCAGTCCATCAACTCACTTCCCCTCAACCTGTACAACCCAAGGGATCAAATCCCCCTTCATTGCTCATGGTCCCTCAAACATTTCCACTCGCCTCTAGGGATTTCAATACAAGTTGGTGAATAATTTTACTTACTAGGACCTCATGAGTTCTACGACTGCAAACACAAATTCACCCAACAACAAAACATGTTCTTCCTCGACGAATTTCGAGCAACACGTCACTCCTAGACACACTTAATTAATTTTAAAGTTGGTAGTTTACCTTGTTCAATGAAACACAATGCTATATTTAGAGCCATAGATGTTCAGACATGGGCTACAGTTCTAATGACGGCTTGGGCTCTTAGGGTTTATTGACTAGCTATAACTATTGTTGCTACTTTTTCCCTTGATGCCTTAGATGAACACTTTTGTTTAGGAAGGGTGTAGAAACCACTACTAGACTTCTGAATGGAATTGGAACTATTACTCACTCTTTATCTAAATGAGGAAGAAATAGTATGAACAATTCCCATTGTAAAGATGGGGCATTGTAGTAGAAAGTAACGTATTAAGGTAAATAAAGTATGTTATGAACTTATAAGTTTGCATGTCACAAGCTTAGTATAGGGTTGTGGGTTAAGGAATGCATTACATGAAGACACTAAATCAATGATGCTTATGGAACCAACAATAGGGTTATACATTGTGGTGTTGGTGTACTAGTAGAGTCTCAACTAGAGATTTCTCCATTTCACCACCTGAGCTTCAAGTAACATAAGCGATTTATAGGTGTTACTTAAAGGAGTTGATAAGCAAATCTCCTTCACTATAAATAGAGAACCCCTAAGTGATAACATAGAACCCTATGCCTTTCTTTATTGTTTGTGTGGTTAAGACATGTGAACACACAACATGGTGAGAGAGAATATTTGCTTAATGTTGCTCATTCCCTGGGCAATAAATAATCAAGAAAAAAATAGGCCAAGCTATAATTAAGGTTAGAAATCTCTAGAAATTAAAACAATGTTAAGCATATTGCTTCTCTCCAAAAGATTGTTAATATGACTATTTCCCCTTATGATCATTAGGTTGGCATAGCAGGGGGAGTTGTTCCAAGTCTGTTCAATAGTAAGAAACTAAGCCCATTGATAGCTATCACAACTTCCATATGTGATCACCATAATTCCATATCCAATATTGATGAGTGAGGTCAATGGAATTCCAGTGTGGTCCAATGGTGCAAAACACAACTTGGGGCTTAGTTTGGATCATAAGTTATGCAAAAAAGAAAATTTGGGACAAAATGCAGAGGATGTATTATCAAAAGCAAAGCATGCAACAACACCAACAAAATTTATTGGAAGGTATGAGTCTTGATCTTGTGTAGGTGTTGCTAAGTGCTACCCTTCATAAGAAGATTGTCAAGAGGTGGCGCAGATCAAGGTGCACCAGAGTGAAAGGTGGTCATGGTAGGTTGCAGGTGGAGAGAAGGTGTTGTAGGAAGTTTGATATCTACAAATGTTTGTGATAAAACTTTATAAATTTGATTAATTCAAGAAACATGCCACAAAAATGTCAAATTAATGCTAAATTCGACTCTAACATTAATCGTTTCGATACTTTTTGAAATGAACGAAATTCTTTAGCCTAATTTTGAAAACCAATATATCATTTAAAATAAACATTACCTTTATATGAGGTCAAATAGAGTAAAACAAGCATTGCCTTAATATGAAGTCAAATAAGAGGAAAATATACATGTTTCGTTAAAATAAAACAAAAAAATATGTACCTTTATATGAAGTCAAATAGAGAAAAATAAGTATTACCTTAATATAAGGTCAAATAAGAGAAAAAATATGTGTTTCATCAAAATAAAATAAAACAATATATGAAGTCAAATAGAGAAAAATAAGTATTACCTTTGATTTGTGTGCAATTTGTTTTTAACAAAAATGACAAGTCAATTACTATACTTATTACAAATAAGTCGATTACTATAGTCTTTAGTCTTTGTAGCTCGAAATATAGAGACTAGAGACTAATTGTTATATAATTCTTACAAACAAGTTGATTACTTATAGTCCTTGTGGCTCGAAAGATAAAGACTAATAAGGTATGAAATTGATATCTAATCAGATTTAAGCAAAATAATTGCCATTTTCAAAGATGTTTAAAAGCCCCCATATGTAATTGTAATCCAAAATCTTTGTATGGTGTCGTATTTTAGGTGGTCCACTTTTCTCTTAAGGAGATTTATCCACCAAATGTCCTTTTCATCGTAGAAAAACTTATAAGCACTTCTTCTTTTTAGACTTATAAACACTTCTTTTTAATGTAAAATTGGATTGCATCTTTTTGCATCGAGTTCTTTTTAGTGTGCATTCTTTTTATGTGGTAACTAGTTAGGGTTATTTAAATAGATCCATGTTCAAATTTGGTTGATTGTTACTATACATTTTAGGTTAATTAACCTACAATTTAACACCTAGCACAAAAAAAAAATGATTCAATCTAGGTTAGAAAAGCTTTAAAACATCTACTAGAAACATTTCTATATAGAGCATTTCAAGTAAACACTAATAAAACAATTTCTCATTAAAAATTTGAAGGAAAATTAATAATTTTTGTTAGAAATTAACTTCCATTAAATTATAAGTTTTTAAATAACATAAAAATTAATAAAAATAAAAGGACTTTTTTTTTATGAAATAAAAAATTAATAATATTTTATATAATAATGTTATTTGATTTTTATTTATAAATCATTACATTGTTTTACATTGTTTTAGTGATTATTAATTGAAGTTAGGACAAATCTAAAAAGAACAAATCTATTTTCATCTATTTTTGAGAGGGATTATGTACAAACCTTTATCCTTTCTTCAAGTTTTGCACTTTAAACTTTTTATTCTTTATCAGAGATTTGATCTTCTCACAGTTTAATAGATCGGGGTTAAGATGAATCTTAACTATTTTTTAAATTTATATTTTAAATATATGAGTGAAAAGTGGACAAATTCATTTTTTTAATAAATATTTTTTTTAACCTTTTGATAATTTTTTTTTATATAAATTAGGTGATTGGACTTTTATAAATATTTATATAAATTATGTGATTGAAATTTTATAAATATTTCTTAAATTTATATAAGAAGTAAATTAAAAAGTGAGCTTTTTTTAATACATTTTTTTTTGACAAGGTAAAGTTTTATTTTGATATTTTTTTTGAAATTATGTTTGTTTATATATATATTTTAAATAGATTAAAACTCTTAAAGATAAAATTTCATGATCAAAGTTCTCATAACATGGAACTATAACTTTCTAACAAAATTCCTATCTAAAATTTTAGATTTTTTTAAGGAAAAATGGTTTAGTTTATAAGTTTTATTTATTTATTTATTTTTAAATGTTAGTTGCATATTCGTAGTCAACTAAAATTACATTTCTTTGTATTTTTTTATGTATTTAATGTCTTTGTGTTTACTATGTATTTAATATTTTTAATTGGAAGTTATTAGTTACATTAAAGTTTTTAACTCAGTAAGTTAAAAATAAACAATTTCAATTATTTTTTTATTAAAATTATTTTTCAAAATCGATAGAAATTTTATTAAAGTTATAATTCCACTTAGTTAATAGTAATTTTGACCATAAAACTTTATCTCTAAAAATTTAAGCCTATTTTAATATTCAAATAGTTGGAATTAAAAAAATTAAAAAAATCAAAATAAAACTTTATTTTACATTAAATTACTAATCTTTAATTTATCCACTTTTTAATTACTAATTTTTTAAACAAATGTCCTCATTAATTTAATAATAATTAAACTTGATATTTTAATAATTAAATAATTTAAATACTATTTAAGTTTTGTTAAATTATTATTTATTGTTTGAGTTTTGGTGTAACTTTGTCTCATAGAAAAGTTGTATCAAAATAAGTAGACACCAATATACATGACATGTTTCTCGACCATTAAAAATACATTTTAAAGGAATGAAAACTATATAGAAAAGTTGTATCATAGTAAGTAGACACCGATATACCTTGCATGTTTCTGAACAAATTAACCTTACATTTTAAATGGATGAAAATTATATATATCTAAATAGTGATAAGTAGATTTATATTAAAAAAGAGGTTGCACCTACAACAAATTACATAAATATTATATTAAAAATGATTCATAAATATTCAAGTGTAACAATTATCTATATGTCAACAATCTAGCACCAATATACATGACATGTTTCTAAACAATTAAGATTTCATTTTAAATGGCGGAAAACTATATTGTACCTATCTAGATAGTAATAGTTAGATTTATATTAAATATATAGTAATAGTTAGAATTATATTAAATAAAAAGGTGCAGTTATAACAAGTTACATAAATATTATATTAAAAATAATTCATAAATGTTAATGTTCAAGTGTAACACATATCTATATTATCTATATGTCAACAATTTAGCCTAATAATGTTTACACACAAAATGATTTAATATTTCTGAATAGTGTATATTTTACAAAACAAACTAAATAATGTAAGAATTTTATAAAACATAAAATTAGTAGAAGACATGTTTACTCATTGTTTCTTAAAGTAGTGCATTTCCTAGTTTTCATTGTATTATCAAGTTGGTGCATTGTTGTTTCTTCATTCAACTTGACATAATTGGAATTCACTGATTGAACTTGGTTTGATGTCCATGAATGATCTCCCGTGCCCATGTTAATCGCCAAATTCTACAACATATTACACTCCACTTCCAGGGCTTCCATTTGTTGTTTTTGCTATACAAGTGTGCCCAATTGTGGTTACCAAAGATACTGCATTATGTTCATTCTCATAAATCTTTGTATTTGCTGTGTAGATTGATGGCATGTTTGCTTGTATAGCTTCTTCATGGGTTCTCAAGGTTCTTTGATGCCATGTTTGCTTGTATAGCTTCTTCATGGGTTCTCAAGGTCCTCCTAATCTCCCTTGGTGCTTGATAGTCCATTATGTAGAGACAAAGAAACCAAAACAAAACAACCAGAGACAAGCCTTCACTTTCATAGAACTAGAAACAAAACTCAAATGCACCACTATAACAAATCAGAGCAAGAAAGCAGAAGAAACAAAACAAAGCTGGAAAATATTCCCAAAAAACTAAATTCTGTGATTGCAAACTCTTCAAACATGAAGGGAGGAGGCTCCTCAAATTTTTGGAGTCAATATCAAAACACCAACACACACTTTTCCATAGCTCTAGGTGTTCTTTCCTCCACAATTCAATCCGGTTAATCCCACCACGACTAAGGATAATACCATTCACAAATTCATAAACATGTGACAACAAAAGTGTAGGTATGTGAGAATGAGCCCCTATCTCATCTCATAACTGCTCTTGCAATACGATCGCATGCATGACCATGTGACACCTTAACTCCTCGATACATGGCTTATATATCATGAAAACTATGGAATGGGTTAAGTGGCTTGAATTCCATTAATGTTAATAACCTCCTCTTTTAAAATGGCGACTTTCTCCTAGAGTACATAGAAGGAGTTTATAATGAAAAGGTCCATGGAGTATGTGGAAGAAGTTTATAATGGAGAAGTTAATGAACTCGTTTTTAATCCATTCAAATATTTCTAACTTTAACTCTAACTCATAAGCTTCCACTAAATTATTAAATACAATGGTTTTTTCCAACAGAAAAAATGCTCATTTATATTTATAATATAATTGTGTACACATGTCATTTTCTTCCCCCTATTGAACTCCACCCTTCGACAAGGACTTCAAAACTCTTAAATGACAAAATAACAGTCTTTGTGATCCTTTCAGTACACAGACTGATTGATTCATATGCATCCCATTACAGAAGTAAAAACAAAAAAGAGTGCTATATTTCAACTCTGAAATGCATCCAAACATAGAGTATATTCCCTTTTGTAATATAGCCTCTCGGCTTTTCCTTTTGTATATGGAAAACCCAAAAATAGAAAAATGTTATATTAGATTTAAAAAAAGGTAGGGCCCTCATTGCCATCAACCCAAATATTGTTTTCGATTTTCCTTGCAGTCTTCAACACAACCTTCTTTGAGAGAGCATCCTCCTCCATGTTTTGTTCCCTATATATATGCATGAATCTGATCTCCCTGAAGGATTGTTTGATCTCTCTAATCCTGTCCTTCCATCCTACAAGCACGACAACCTGTAGATTCCCTTTGCCAGTCAACCAATCAATGATAATTTTTGAGTCGCCACAAACCTGTAAAGCTTCAATATTCAAACGCATAGCCAAGATGAGAGTAACCCAAGCTCCTATCAACTTTGCTCGAGTATTTGTCCCTGGGCCACAGCTGTATGTCCATTTATAGGCTATGTTTTCATTAATCCTTATCACCCCCCCTGCCCCACTCTAGTACCCATTTTCCTGTGTTGCACCATCAAACCAACCAACTATGGGTAGTACGTGACTAGGAACCTGGACATTCCTTTTTTTAATCTTTTCCTGAGCTCCTTTCAAGTTTGCTGATTTTCCAAAATTTTTGTAAACAATCAAAGAGATAGAAGGATTCCTATTTTCAAAGATTCTCTTATTTTTCTCCAACCAAACAAACCAACACACTAAAGCCGAAATAGTGGTCTGTGTTTTCTCCTTTCTAAATCAGTTTTCAAAGAATACATTTATAATATTACCTTCCCAATTTGTATTTATCTTGTGGCCTCCAACTGCACTAACAAAATTATGCACCACAATTTCTACTTCATTTGAACACAGTAGGAAGATACTACTAGGGCCTTCCCAACATTTCAGTTGAAGAATGTCCCAAGTCAAAATTTTGTTCTCAAACTCAGTAAATTATTAAATGCAATATCTCTCCAAAACTTAAGCCTCAAGCACTTGCCAACCTAACTCTATTTTAAATTTTAGTGATACGTTCCTAGTCAATTATAACTACATTTTACATGTTAGCTATCTATTAGTGAAGTTGTGGAGTAAGTTAATGATAATTTAATTTTTTTATTATATTTAATATTTAATTTTTTTATTATGTATTTAATGTATTTAATTATAAATTATTAGCAAAATTGTGGAGTAAGTATAAAAATTTAATTAATTTTTAGATTTTTTATGGAGTTGTTTTACTTTTCTACGTTTTTGCTTTCTTTGTTGGAATTGAGTAACATAAATCTTTATGAAATCACAATTTTTTGTTGTTTAAATTGCATTTTTAATACAAAAATAAATTCAGTTTAATGAAAACCTTTAAAATTATTTTACAGAATTAACCACTCAAATATACATATCCAAAAATATCTAAGATTTCCAATAAATATCCTCGAAAAATATACCCCCAAAAAAAAGTAGCACATTTTTAACGACATCATCATCAACCAGAACAAAAAGCTCTTATGACAATGAATCAGATTGTGCACGATGGTTCTAATCTAGGCTCCTTTCCATTTTTATTATTATTTATGATTATAAATTTCTATGTCCATATCTTTATTTTTATTTTTTTATAATTAACTTATTATTATTATTTTATTTTATTTTTATTTATTTATGACCATAAATTTCTTTGTCAGTCTCTTCACTTATTTTTAGTAGATGTCGTATGTAAAGATGCCATCATATATTTGCAAAGCTGTAAATCAACCAACGTTGATGTTGATTCGCAGAATGTTATGTTTGGATTTTAAATATTAATTATATATATTTTAAATATTTTTAATTAAAATTATAGAATTAATTATTGGTTGTTATTATATGCATGTGGATTAACTTATTATCAATATGAAAGAAAATGATATCATTTGAAGTGATTTGTTAATCCTTTCTCTTAAATATTTAAATATTTATTGACATTAAAGAAAACATTATTATTTAAAACATTATTATTTAAAGTGATTTTTGATAGTTTTTAATAAATAAATATTGACATTAAAAAAATAATACTATTTGAAATGACTTGTTGATCAATAAACTTTCCTTATGTCAAATGAACCATTATTCTTATACATATGTGAGGCATCATTTTGTGATTTTTTTTTTTTTTTTTAATATTATAGAGTGAAAAACAAATAAAGCAAACCATGATTTTGGAAACATCCAAAACATAATTATTTCAACGCATAAGAAAATACAAAAATAATAAAATTGATAATGTCAAGCATTGTATGCCTATGTAATAGTGATGTATGTTAATATGTATATCATAGAAATGCAATGCGTTTATATGTATATTAATATATAGTTTTAATATTTATTTATTAGATGTACAAAAGATCTATTTCCAAAATCTTTTCAAATGCACAACTTATCATATTTTAGTTGTTAGTTTATATGTATATTAATATATAGTTTTAATATTTTTGTATTAGTTGTATAAAAGATTTATTTCTAAAATCTTTTCAAATTGTACAATTTATCATAATTTAGTTGTTAATTGAGAGTGAGGATAATAATGATTTGTTGTTATCTGTATTGACTCATCATGGTTATTCAAGAAAAACCATGCCACCTTAAATAAATTGTTGGTGGTTCGTAAGAGGGTATACTTTCACTTTTGCGAGATGTCTTTCGGTCTTGGATAGTTAACATGTTTCCTTATGTACAAGGAAGACAATCTCTTAGCCAATTAGAAACAATTTTAGGTCTTACTCTAGGACCAAAAGGTGGTTTTAGTCTAGATACTATCCACAAAAAACCTAATATCCCTTGTGTTCATCGCTAAGACCACCTCCAATGGGGTCATATGATTTTAGCCTTAATCCATACATGAGACTATATACTACCCTCAATAACAATTTAACCTCTTCCTCGGATGGAATCGTTTTCTTAAATCTTATAAACACACACACACACACACACACACACACACACACAATACTAATTTACCTAAATAATGTTTAATAACAATATTCCATTGACATAAACAACCATGATTTACCCATACCATAACATATCAACATGAGTTTTAAGCTACGTATTAGTAATTTAAGGTGCCACATGGCTCATTGTGTGGTAACTTGACTGTATCATAGAGTTAGTTATGAGAAGAGATGAGGGTCTCCTCGTCACATGCTCACAACCATGTATCCCCATGATTATGAACTTGGGAGTGGTGAATTCTTTTGTCGCGTCTAGATTAAGAAACACTAGACTACAATGCATTGCACAAACCTCTAGTTAGTAGGAAAGTGCATAACCTTGGCAAGGTATGTATGTTTGTCGGGATTATCCTTTGTCGGTTTATTGTTTATGAATTCTGGTCAATCCCCTCCCCTACCACGCCCCTCCCCTACCACTCGTGGCAGGGGAGCTCATAATAGCTAAGTCCGACTCTTTGATTTGAGGTTTTGTTTATTTAACTTTGCTTCAATTCAGGTGTTATTATTTTTTGTTGTTTCAAAGTGGTGTGATTGTGAATATATTGTGGTACCGGGAAGGCTCAAAGAATTGCATACATTTTGTTCATTGGCACTAGGGGTTTTTATTCCAAATTATCTTTTAGGCGCTGCGGTTCTATTGGTTTTTATTCTTGAAGGAGATTTGTTTTTTAGGTTTTCCATGAATTTTTTTTTTTGGTTGGGGGATTTCGAACCTTGTTCTCTTGCTTTGGTAATTCACACTTTATATGGACCGGGTGTGGTTTGTACAATGGTGTTTACATAATTGAATATGCATTCTCTTAGCCTTGTTCTCATCATGGATTATTGGGAACAAAGGGAGATTAGAAGGGTTTCAAGGAACCAAGAAGAATCCATCCAAGCCAACATGACATCAATCTTTATCGCGACTACGAAAATTTATGAGAATGAGTAATAGATAGTCACTTATGTTGCAACAATTATGGGAATACTTGTACAATAGAAACGCCAAATGGAAGTCCTAGAAGCATAATGTAAAATTATTTGAACCATTCAGGGGCATCAAACCAACAAGGGTGATCAATATGAGCAAGGGTGACCATTCAAGGGCATCAAACAAGGCCAACCTTGTGAATTCA
Source organism: Picea engelmannii (assembly GCA_009831015.1). NCBI lineage: Eukaryota > Viridiplantae > Streptophyta > Pinopsida > Pinales > Pinaceae > Picea > Picea engelmannii. The sequence continues at coordinate 147,898 of ML786760.1, read as the reverse complement.
AAATTTGGAAAGTTGAATGATGAAGAAACGATGCACCATATTGAAGATGTAATGGAAATTGAGAATCCAACTATGGAACCAAACAATGCAACACTAAAAGAAGCGACTAATAGAGATGCCTTTTGTTAATTTTTATGTTCTGTAAGGTTATTAAACTATTTGGTTTATTTTGTACAACATATACCATAGAAATACTGTGAAATTTTTCCCATAGACATAATTAGGCTAGGATATTGGCTTATAGACAACACACAATTTTTCTACTATTGAACATCTTTGAAACATATACGGTTGTACTTATTTTGTAACTTTGTTTCCATTTTTTTTTATTAATACAAATCTCCCCATTACTATTAAAAATAAAAATAAAAATATTCAAAAGCTATTCTTCTTTTCAAATGTAAATCTCTCCACCACTTTTAACATTCCATTTGCACCCAAAAATCTATCCACAAATTTTAACATTCCATTTTCACCCCAAAAAACATGACCAATGCTTAATAACAATATTGCAATGACAAAAATATTTAAAAATCCATTACTTTTATCAAAATACAAGTCTTTTCAAAAAAAAATAAAAAATTTACAACTCTTATAGCCACATTAGTAATCTACCAACCAAAAACAATTTTATAAACTAAATACAATACACCTTTTCTTCCTAATAAAAAATATATATTAAAAAAATCACCATCTTGATAGAATAAGTTTAACAACCTTTACAAGATCCTTTCATTTTGTAATGTACTCCATTTCTAACTAAGCCGTTTCAAATATGGTTGGCATATCATCATGTTTAGTATAGGTAAAAAAGTTATGGTTGGCATATCATCATGTTTAGTACGAGTAAACAAATTAATTTTAAATTAATTAGGTTTTTAATTTGACTAATTCATATGTTTTCACAATTAATCTCGCATTACATCCATGGACCTTTGATAGTTTGGTTGATTTTTTTCTTTTTTCTTTTAACAAAACTCATCACTTAGATTTAGATTTGGTTAAAACATATATATAGCAAGGAATTGGACTTTACTAAGCATCCATTCGCAAGATAAAGTAGAGTGTGGTGAGAGAAGATTTATGTGGAAGCAAGAACTTGGACTCTATTAAGCATCCAACTTGCAAAGAGAAAGTAGAGTGTGGTGAGAAGAATATTTCTATGAAGCATCCATCTTGCAAAGAGAAAGTAGAGTGTGGTGAGGAGAATATTTCTATGGAAGCAAGAGAATCAAGGGAGAAAGGAACTACAAGGTGAAAAATATATAAGAAATGCATCAACTTCAGGGTGGAACATGTTAGAATGGTACTTGGTGGTG
>ML786760.1:131108-144095 GCA_009831015.1 Picea engelmannii | reverse complement strand
ATTTTTTTTTTTTTTTTTTTAACTTTTTTCTTTTAGGAAAACTCATGACGCAAAACTCATCACTTAGATTTGGTTAAAACATATATATATATATAGCAAGGACTTGAACTTTACTAAGCATCCATTCGCAATAGAAAGTAGAGTGTGGTGAGGAGAAGATTTATGTGGAAGCAAGAACTGGGACTCTACTAAGCATCCATCTTGCAAAGAGGAAGTAGAGTGTGGTGAGGAGAATATTTTTATGAAAGCAAGATAACCAAGGGAGAAAGGAACTACAAGGTGAAAAATATATAAGATATGCATCAACTTCATGGTAGAACATGTTAGAATGGTACTTGGTGGTGATATCCCAATGACCCAAATCTTAGAATATCAAAATTTACATTAGTTGCCAAGTTTTATGGGTGTACACTAGCCAAACAATCTCTCATTTCGTGGATGCATGAGATGTGGTTTCCAATTTTAGGATACACCTCGAAATCTTATATTCTACCCATAATTAGGTTTTCTTTTTGTGTTAAAAAAGTAGAAGATGAAACTCACATAAGAGAGGGGAGATGGTTATGGACCATTTCCATTATAGCTTTGAAGCCATGGTCCTTGACGTTCAATCCTAGAAGGGAAATTACCACAATCCAACTAGTCTAGGTAAAAATCCCAACCCTACCATTGGAATTGTGGAACAATATGACTCTTAAGGAAATTAGGAAATCCATAGAAAGATTCATATGTCATGATGAAAGACCTAATCAAAGAAATTTGAGAATGGTGGTAGGCATTTGCATTGAGGGAGACCTAATAGAAGGGATTCTAAACTGTATCAAGAGACAACATAGAAAATCAAACTACAACTAGATTCTGGCTACATACATCTACGATTTAGATGCTCTATTTTCCACTCCTATGGCCATTTGAAGTTTGATTGTCTACTTAAGAGAAATGCTTATAAGGAAGCTTGTACTCAAGTTCATAAAAAATGCCCCTCTTAGTTTATCCCCTGAATCGGGAAGTTAGGAGATCATAGGGGGGTATGGAATCCAAAACAATTCCCTCGGTTTGATTAGACCAACATCTAGTCAGACTCTCTGGTAATGATTGGAGTCGCAAGCCCTCCTACAAAAAATGGTTCATAAATTTGTCGAAAGGAGCAACCCATCACTTCTGTCAACACCAATAAGAATTTTGGAGTGGGAATTAAAGGTCCACCATAGCCAGATGGAGCCCAACCTCCTATTCCATCAGGTAAGTCTGTTTCATTTTCTCTTGCAAAACCTTACTTTGATATTCAATTAGATAATATATTATCTTCTATGAAGAAGGGGCATATATTGGAAGTTTATAAGATCCCTACTACTCCTCAATGATCTCCCATGCCCCCATCCCTTCCCATTTCTATAACTCCTTCTATCCCTGTATCACTTTGCTCCCCCTCTATCTCATAATGTTGTCATTTGGAAGCATGTACTATCCCTTTTCCCAACACTATGAGGAAGTTTTGGGGCATTAATCCCCCAAAATATCTATACCACTTGAGATCCAACAAATCCCTCAAGTTCGAGGGGGGAATAGAAAGAGGCTTATCCTTTAATTATGGTCATTCCCTAAGCACTAGAACCTTAGGTAGAAAATGATCCTTGTTATCCATAACACATCAAAATGTGGAGAGAGAAATCCTCAAAGGTAAGCGAAAAAGCATCTCTAGGGCCCTTAGAGTAGGGAAAGCCCCTCTTATTGTTAAACTGTGATTAATTATCTCCTTCAATATTTGAGTGCTGGAGGCACCTCATAAAAAATATGCCATTGATAGGATGGCGAAGGTCTATAAACTATACATCTTATTAATCTAGTGAACCATGATGGAGGGGGAGAAATAAAACAAGCATTGTTTGTTGTTCTAAATGTTATCTTTCTAGGTTACTGCTAAAGTGTTTACACCATGTTTGAGGGTGCTTTATGAGATTTGGGGTACATGGTGTATGCTCAAACCTTTGATGGTTCATGATGGATTTTTCCCATGGGAGATGGTCCATGATGTGATGGTACACCGGAGATGACTTACTCAATGGTTGCTTGAACTTTGTTGGGTGCTTGCATGGCATTCTTCCTGAGGGTGTTGGAGATCTACAAATAGCTTTGGTGACATTCTACATGATGGTCACATGGAGATGCTTACTTTCTAGGAGAATGCCCTACTTATGAGGAGGAGGTTTTTGCATCGTGAAGGAGGGAATTAGGACCTAGACAATACATGGTAGCTTGGAGTTGGCTCAAGTACACCTAGGTTGTGATAGTGTTCATGTAGGGGGAGTGGACCCAATAGAGTACACGGGTTAGGAGGATTGTTGGACTATTTGGAAGCTTTTAGGAGGATAATTGGACACACCTCAGGGAGCACCCTTGCATTTAGAGCCTTGCTTGTAGATGACATCACCTTGGAGATTGACATGTGTACCCTTGGAGTATAGCACTCCACATGTGTTATTGTAGATTTTTTGTAAGGGCATAGGCCAACATATGTATTATTGGATTCCCTTACCTCTCATATATATAGAGGAAGGAGAGATTCCTTCATTCATTCAATAATTCATTCATCATTCATTCTTACCAAACTTGTGTTAGAGATGTGATCACGAGGAGCACACTTCTCTCTCTATTGGAACTTGTCATGTACTTTATCTCTCTCTCTCTCTTGGAGTTGCTAGGGTTTATTAATCTTGTTGGAGCATCTTAAAGACTAGGGTTAGGGTTTCATCCCTTGAAGATTTCGATATTATGCTTTTGAGATGAAGCCCTGGTTTGTACTTGTTGAAGTGAAGAAGATGAAATGTCTTTCCTTGGAAGACATGCTTGTCAGATCTCCTTGGTGTGAACTAGGGATTTCTTGGTTTTACCTAGATAGGGTTTTGGAGAGCTATAGGATTGTACTAGCCTTATGATAAGATTACGATATGTACATGAACTTCATATTTATGCGTATTGATGAAGTTCCTAGCTGTCCAATACTTGTGTAAATCACAAAATTGATTTTCAACCATCTATATTCTTCATGGTTTGTAATTTCCAACACTACATGTCTTGATCATTCAACATAACTTAAGGGTGAACGTGTTAAGTGATTTAACATCAAAATTTAAGAATATAAGGGAAAATTTGTTGTTGTGTTTACAACTGTCGTGAGTGTTTGAGTATTTTTTATATGCATAATCCGATTACCCTAGAGGGATGAAACTTAATGGAACACATTTGTATCTTATCTCTTTAATTGCTTACTGGATTGGGGTTGTTAAGGGTTGAAATATTGATGTTTTTATTTTGTTTTATTTCATAATAGTCCTAAGGCTGAAAATTCATAGGGTTAAGCTTCGAGAAACCTATAGCAAAGAGGTGAAATTCCATTTTGCATTAAAATCCATTATGCTGGGAAATTTCAACATGGTATCAAATCTTTTGTGTTTGAGATCATTTTAGGTGTAAGAGGGAGCTTGTATTTTTGTTGAATATTAGCCAAGAGAGGTGCTTGAACGTGTTTGGAGTTGATGGGTGTGATATCCTAGGTTGATTGAGAAAAGCGCTTGAACCCTAGAAAGGGTGTTGTCTACTTCATATATCGTTTATTGATGCACTTGGCGATTCTTCATGATGTGTAAGGAGAATCTCGGTCTTATAAAGTGTGAGATATTGGATGGAGATTCCAATTTTGTTTGTTAGAAACTTAGACTCTAGTTACTTAAGGAGGAAGCCAATCTTTGGGAGCATGTATTGAAAGATATTCCATAACCTACCAATCCAATAGATTTGGCTGCTTATCATATGAAGGAATCCAAGGTCAAGATAATTATTCTTGATTTTGTGAAGGATCATTTCATCTCACACATTGCAGATAAAAAGATAGGTAAGAAAATGTTTGAATATTTGGTTGAGTTATTTCAAAATTCTCATGCTTATCAACAAATTCTCTCGAGAAACCAAATTTCATCCATTCGTATGAGAAACACATTTATTATGGTGAGATACTTGACCATGGTCATTGAGTTGAAATATTAGTTGTCCATCATTGAAACAACAATGAGGATCAGGAATTGGTGTCCATTGCCTTAAAATTATTTTCCTTTTGTTTAGGGTATTTGTGCTCGAGAGACCTTGCCAAAATTTCTAGTTGTGGGTTGATCTTGTGCTAGAAGAAATCAAATTGCAGTCTTGTTCAAAGAAACAAGGGGAAACATATGTTATTGGTTTTGTCCAGAAGATGAAGAAGGGTAGAAAGAAAAGCTACACAGAGAAGTAAGGGTTAGATACAAGAAACGAGGTTTTTATTAAGGTGATGTGTTTCTGATGTCATGGGATGTGACAATATCCTAACTAGTGTCCATTCAAGAAGAAGGGAAAGGGTATGGAACTTGTTGCAACTGGGATTGTAGAAAGTGTGGAGGCGGATCCCTCTCAGTTTGAGATTTCCTTTTCCACAACCTCTTGTTTTTCCTCTAACATTATTTCTAGTGTTGGATGGTATATGGACAATGGAGCTTTGAAACATATTATAGGTAATTATTGAGTAGGTTTCAGAAGCAAGAGGGAGGCATGAGTGTGGAGCTTGGTGATTATGCTACTTGTCCTGTGAGAGGAGTTGGCTCTGTTTCCTTTCATATGCCTTTAGGTGATGTTATTGAGTTGGGTAATGTTCTATTTATTCTTGGTTTGAGTAATAATCTCCTTTTAATTCTCGCATGACAAATGTGTAGTGGAGAGTTTCATTTGAGGGTCAGTAGTGCACCATTAGAAATTGTTGTCTAGCTAATTTGAGGACTTTTGCTAGAGGGGTGAGAGAGGGTGGAATTTATGAGCTACTCATTGATATGGTGACACTTGTACATTCCAGTGAGAGCCTAGATGAGTCTTATAGGTTATAAGAATCTTGAAAAAATGTAAGAGGACCCAATTATTTTGTGAGGGAGAGTATACCTCCTAATATATATGCTAGTCATATTGGATTGGTTTCTTCCATTCATGTGCCTTCCAGTTGTATTGAGGAGGAGAGGTGTGATATATTGATGGAGGATGATGTTGGGATTGATTCCGGGTTTGCATTTGATGGGAAAATATTGTCGAGTACATGGAAAAGGTTTTGGATTCTCCCAAATAGAGGCAGTTGACCATGATGTTACTCTTGCTTCAATATCCTCTCGAGACGAGGAAGTTGACCCAATTAAGGTTTTTTCAGATGCCAAAGGATTTGAGTTGCATGAGATATTATCATGTTCATTGGTTGTTAGTATCCTTTCTTGGTTTTTCACCTATACAACAATAACGGTATTTCAAGATCAAGGAGTTGACTTGTGTAGATTTCTATATTTGTGACTCTGATAGATGTGATCCACTTATATTGGTCTTGTATGGAGATGTGATTATCTTTAAAAGATGTATTAACTATCTCATGATGTGGTTTCTCAAGAATTTGGTCCATGATGTTGACTTGAATGATGATGGAGTTAGGAAGGTATGGACAATTGAGAAGGGCGGGGGAGGTGGGGGGTGAATCAGTTGTTACTTTGATTAAACAATTATGCCCATTTCAAAATATTTACAGAACACTCAATGACGATCACAATAATGCAGAGAAGTAAGCAATAAAATATTCAACATCAATCACACACATGAAATATACAGAGACAGATATTTCCCGAGGAAACCCCTAAAGGGAAAAACCTCTTCTTCTTGATATGATAAGCAATATTTATTTTCTGTACATTATCATTCTTATGAGCACCAACTCCTTTTGAGGCTACCACCTCTATTTTATAGGCAACAAATTGCTAAGAGAACCAACTCTCTGGTTTCTCTAGCACCCACTAGAAGGAAGCACCAACTCCCTGAGTGTTCCAACACCAACTTCTAGTTACACATGCACCAACCTGCATAACAAATAAAAATAGTTCTCCCTTGCACCACCCTATTTTTCCTGGCTACAACCAGATGGAAGCTACAACTCCCTGTGTTCAATAACCCACTTGAAACTCTGAGGACAATAGTCCTCCCTAGTACCACCCTACCACCCTGATTATAAAAACTTCGTTACTGAAACTTATTACAATGATACAATGTTTGTCAAAGGGCTTACCAGTCTCATCAATGTTCTACTATACTTCTCTGCTCTGCTTGGATCAGTGTCTTCCCGCTCGCATCTTCTTGAGATTCCTGATCTTCTGCTCTGTCTCTGCATGTGCACCTCAACTTTCTCTTCCTCTCTCAAATATGCATTTATGTTCTATATATTTCTTTTGCGCTTTATGCTCTGTGTATTATTTCCATTCTATGTGCTATGCCTCTTCTATGCGTTTTAGGTGCTACACACAACATGCTTCTACCCGCATGAATAGCTCTCAACAAAAGCAACCATATCTTTCTTGTTCTGCGTATATTTATCATGCCAAGTCCTCTGCTAGATCATACACCTTACTCTTTGTTCTCTCTGGCGATCATGCTGAGTCTGTTCTTCATCAGTGATTGTTATCCTGAGATTCTTTGGCTTCTCTGGCAGTTACAGTCTTCGACGCTTTTCCATCTGTCAATTGTCTCTATGATGAGTCTTCATTCTACTGGTAGTTACCTCGAGACTCTTCAGTTCCTCTGGCGATCACCCTGAAGATCTTTGAATTATTTGGTGGTTATGCTCAGTGTGTTCATCATCAGTGGGCGTTATCCTGAGATTCCTTGGCTTCTTTGGCAGTCGAAACTCTTCATCTTCTCTGTCATTTACAACTAGTCATCTTTGGCTTCTTTGGCTTCTAATCCCCTTCCTTCACGTGACCACTGGTGGTGACCCAATCGCCTATTCAAAAGGTGCTTCTTGATATCGGTCTAGTGAGCGCTAGATCTTTTCCATGATATGACCTTGGGCTATGAACTTCATGTGACCATGCGATTGCGAGCGTGTCCATAGGCGGTTTGAGAGAAACCCTCTTTTCACCCCGTAATTCACTACGAGCCTCCATGCGTCCTTTCTCCAAAACTGTGGTTTCGATTGCGGACTGCTCATGAAAAATTAAGACCCGAGCATGTTCAGGCCCTGCAATGCGACAAGACCATCAATCTTACCGTCTTGACGATGATCCTGAAACAGACGAATCGGATCGGACGGTTTATTTCACGGAAACAAATCAATGGTCAAATTTGATCCTTACACTCATCCTTTCATTGTTCAATCCGACAGCTAGGAATTAATCAAACATTGAGATGGAGGGATGTCAAAACTTCGCCCTTCAAAACTTCAAAATTTAAACTTCTCAAACTTACACTATCCTTCCACTGTACTATGATCAATGGTTGAGAATACACCCGAAGTGATCTTTAAGATCGAACGACTCGTGTTATTGCTGACATGGTCTGCTGATGTGGGTGAGACATGTAGGCAGTGTAGTGGAATGTGGAGGCAAAGTGCAGTAGTGGAATGTGACGTGTAGCGAGTAGTGGATTGTGACGTCAGAGCGCGAATGTGGTATGTATGAGTGGTTTGGTGGTTTACTCGGAGGGGGGGTCAGGCGATAAGTGGCAATGAGTGAGGGGGGTCCGATTTAATAGAAAGGTGACAAATATGAGGGTCCCACAAGGAAAATACCACCAACTCGGACCCTCCCCCATGGTTAAAAGAAGAAATCTCAGGGGGGGGTCCGATATGCCTAGTTGACCGTAGATCTGAGTTACCGATTCTCGACCACTGAGATTAGCGTGCCCTTTGCCCAACTTATCATGTCCTTCCACTTTAGAATGATCTGAAGGTTGTGATATTCTTCGGATGATCCTATGGTCGAGAACGTATTTTGGCTCTTCGGGTCTCCAGACTTCAGAGATTTCAAATCTCAAACTAACATCTTGAAGTGAGATTTTTTTCTGGAGAGTAACCTCCTCACATATTTATACCTGAAACAAATGATGTTTGTTGGATCAGGATCTTAGATCAACAACCCGATCTGTCTGCAATGAAACTCTTCTAGATTATCCTGTCCTTCCACTTAGAATGATCCAACGACTGATGGGTATTTGGATAATCAAATTATCAACTCTTTAGCCCCTTTTAACTTACCCTTCAATTAATTCGATCCGATGATCGACATATATTCGGGCAATCATGATCTCATATATCATCCCTTGCTTATCCTATCCTTCCACTAATTCAATTTGACGACCATCACATTTTCTCCAGATCCGATGGTCCACATTCATTTCAGATTTCAAGCTTCGAGTAATTCAACTTTCAAGTTGCCAATTCTTCCGAAGTGAGATTCCCCGAAAGGTAACCTCCTCACAAATCCCCTGGATCTAACTATTGCTAGTCTTTTGGATCGGTGATCCAACGGCCATTGTCGTTGTTCCTCATGAGATTTTGATCTCTCTGACTTAGAATATTTTCTAAGTGTTCACGGGTCTCGACCTTTGCTCCTCTTGCGAGTCCGTCTCTTGGACCTCGTCTGTAATTCTGGAAATTGCTATCTCTTTTGAGCTTTTTTGTTTCTGCATACTGTTTGCTTCTCCTCCTAAGCTTATTCTTTTCCTGTAAAACATCGACACTACTGTTCTTGCCATCAATGACAAAAAAATGCTTCCCTGTAAAACATGCCAACAATCTCCCCCTTTGTCATTGATGGCAACTCTAAAAGGCTGTAGCATACAGATCACTCCTTTTCTCCCCCTTTGACATCAATGTCAAAGAAAACATGCTCCCCTTGAGATGTTGCAGTACTTTGCAGAGGTATCAGATATTCCACCAACACATACTCCACCTAACATGATGGACTCTCTTAGGTTGATAATGGGGTCACACCCAACTTCTGGCGCATATACTCAAACTTAGCTTTTGCTAGCGGTTTAGTGAAGATATCAACAATCTGATCTTTGGATGGAATATAATGCAAAGAAACAACAATGTTGGTCACATGTTCCCTCAAGAAGTGATACTTGATGGGTATATGCTTGGTCTTGGAGTGAAATACAAGATTCTTTGACACACTAATTGCACTAGTATTATCACAATTAATTGGGATCGATGCAGTGTATTTTACCTCCAAGTCTGCAAGTGTCTGAATCATCCACAATACTTGGGTACAACAAGTGGAAGCTGCATTGTACTCAACTTCTGTAGTCGATAAGGAAATGGAACCTTGCTTCTTGCTCAACCATGCTACAAGGGAATATCCTAAGAAGAATGCACCTCCACTCGTGCTTTTCCTTTCATCCATGCAGTTAGCCCAATCAACATCTGAATAGACCGATAGTTGAAAATTCTAATTCCTAGGACACCATAGGCCGTAGTTCATCGTTCCTTTCAAATATTTGAATATTATTTTGACAGCTATCAAATGAATCTGTTTAGGTGCAGACTCATACCTTCCTACCATTCCAACAACATGCCTTATGTCTGGACGAGATGTCGTGATGTACAACATGTTGCCTATCATAGACCTATATGAACTCTGATCAACATTAGGTGAGTCATTATCCTTGCATAGCTTGCATCCAGTGACCATAGGTGTGCTCACATGTGTAGAATATTCCATTTGAAACCTTTTCAATATTTCTCTTAGATATTTTTCCTGAGAAATAAATATTCCTTTAGACCTCTGAGTAATTTGCAGATCAAGAAAAAATGACAGTTCCCGTATCATAGACATTTCAAATTCAGACTGCATGGAAAAATAAAACCATTTTACCAGTGAAGTATTATTACTTCCGAAGATGATGTCATCTACATAGACCAACACAATGAGCAAATCATTACCCTCTGTTTTGATATATAGATTGTTGTCAACTGTTCCTCTCTTGAACCCTTTGTCTTGAATATACTTATCCAGTCTGTAGTACCAGGCACGAAGAGATTGTTTCAACCCATATAAGGATTTCTTCATCTTCCAGACAAAGTCAGGGTTATCTGACAGTTGGAAACCTTTTGGTTGTTCCATATAGAATTCTTCTTTTAGATCTCCATTTAGAAAAGATGACTTGACATCCATTTGATAGACTTTAAACTTCTTATGACATGTTCTTTGAATAATATCTTCATATTCTTTGAATAATTGATTATGCATTGATTTAAATTAGCTTTAGTCTATTTCATCAATACATGGTTAATTGTTCTCATTTATGTATTGAATTTTTCAATCTTTAAGAGTCTATAATCTTAAAAATTCTTTCAGGACTACAATATGGGCATGTGATTTTGAGAAAGAATATGGGAAAACAATTCATCTTTGGCTTTATACCTGTGTGATGCTTATTATATTTCATTCTTTCATTATTGTTGTATTATGAAATTGTTATTATGGTTGATTTTAGCTTTAGCTTGTCATCATATGGTGTTTTCATACTGTTAAATGTTATATGCTGTCCATAATTTCTTATTCCATTTTTTAGGTGTGATCAATCGATCATTTGATTATTGTGGAATTTATTTCTAATGTTAAATGATGGATAATATCAATACTCAGAATTGAGTTTTATTTCATTCTTAAATATTGATTATCTTAAGATCACATGATTTTTAATTAGTTGTCTTCCTATTGTTATTAATTTACTCCAATATCAAATACGTCTTTGAATGTATTCTGGAAGTGCTAGTATTGTTTTGTTATAGGTTTTCCTTAACAACAGTACATACATAAGCTCATACAACACAGGAAGATAAACTCAGTTGACTGATCAGTTAGAGGTTAGCAGATGCATTCTTTTTTTTTATTTAGAGTTGTTTATGAATGAAACAATGATTACATTAATTAGCTTTGATTTTTTTTGTGTCACTGTTTCAATCGTATTCATTTAGTATTTATTTGTTTAATATCTTTAAAAAAATCCAAAAAGAAGTGTTGTTCATATTTGATTCAAAAACCTTATCAAACAATCATTTTTGCAAGATTTCATGCAAAACTTGTAACTTGTATATAGATTGTTTATATTCACATTTCTTTTTAATAAACATTTGTCAGTAATATATCATTTATTAGAATCATAGATTTTAGATTAGTTTCATTTCTTTTATTATTTTTAGGACCTTAGTTGGCTAACGGAGCCATTAAACCCGTAAGAATAAATTACACCAAACGGCTTGGGTTATTTAGACAACCCTAGACCGGATGTATTCTTCCAGTTGACGGCATGCCAAATTTTCCCATCAACAAATGGCGCTAGAAGGAGGGCCTGATTAACAAGCTGGCCTTATATGAGTTTTTGTTTCGAATTTAATTAATTTCCCATGGCTCCCCAAATTACTATGTTGGAACATGCTTTCCACTTCTCATTACCTGATATTCCCAACAAGACAGTCTCTCTCTTGTCCAAACTCACCTTTGATGGTGGGGAGAATGTATTTGCAAAAGAGAATATTAACAAGTTTTGGTGTAAATGCATCAAGCATGATATTTCTGATTTAAAGGTTTTGTGGAGATTGTTTGCTTTTACTTTCAGGGGTCGGATTAAACATTGGTTTGAGTCTCTTCCATCATATCACATTATTGATTGGTTACAGTTTGTAGATGAATTTTTAGATGCTTTTGAAAACTATGATTACAATCAATTATGTGAAAAATTTCAAACTTTACTAATCAATGGCAATTCATCTTTACTAATCAATGACAATTCATCTCCAGAAGACTTTTCAACAAGAATCCATCATGTTATCTGTAAATTTAATCTTGATGACATGTCATTTGTACTAAATCTCCTCTATGATTCTTGGATCCCTTTCATCCACTCACACTCAATAATGAATGATGAATCGGTTGCAAATCCTACCACTCAATTGCGAGAAGAATTTTGTTCGGAGGATGAAAGGAATCCATCCCAAAATTTTGAACAAGAAAGGGAGGTAGAATCTATTGAAAATGTTCTTACTAACAATCTAATTGGTTTTTCCTCTAAATCATTGTATAATCAGTCCTCGACCATCTTGGAAGAATATTTGATGTTAGGTCAAGGTGAATGTCCATATTTTTCTAACTCTTGCTCTAATCAGTACTTGAATTCAGTTATTGAAGAACACTTAGGTGACAAAAACAATCTTAAGCATTCTAACATTCCAATGAAACTGATTAGAGATGCAAATCTGCAATTGAAAGAAGAAACCTTAAACCCTCATCTACAAATCATACCTTATCCACAAGAAAGATCAGATGTTTGTCGTGAAGGTTTTGAATTATCTATCATACAAGAGACAAATTTATATGATGATATTATGTTGAAGAATTTATCACCAAAACAGAGTGAAATTTTTATGGAAAGTAAAGAGGAATGTCTCGAGAATACCATTGTTAAATATCATAGGTCAATATATTCTTTTCATGTGCTCATTTATGATTCCTTTTACTTTTTATATCTCGATCTCTTCTTAGATTCTGGTGGACTTGATACTTTACCCACAATATCTTACTCTTTTCCATCACAATCAAATCTTTTCGATATGCCAAAAGTTGGTGAAATTAATTCCAAACATAACATTTATGAAGTTGGATTTGATGCTCTTTCACTTTCATCATTCACATGGAAAAATGACATGTTGCAAGATGATTTTACATGATTTATTGTTGAAAAAGACAATGCACTTATTCTTATGGAAATCAAATATTCTACATTGCATCTTCGTTCTTTGATTAGTTCGAATTTCAATGTTTATGCTTCACATTTTGAAACAATCAATATCATCAAAGGAAACGTTCAAACCAATAATCTAATTGATGTCATGAATCCTCTTATGATGTGTTCCCCATTGATATATCCATTTCATCAAAGTCATAGTTTGCATCCTAATTTTTATGACATGATCTTAGAATGGCTTGAAGATTCGTATCTAAAAAATCTTCAGAAAAAAGATAAAGTTGTGCTTGCTTTGTTTCTACCTAAATATCTAGGAAGTAAGCATTACATGATTTTTTTAGATCCTCCATGTGAAGAAATTGATGAACACTTGGAGAATTGTCAGGAGGATGGGGCACTTCAGCCTTGGTTGAT